>PVIU01003943.1:0-135403 GCA_004026605.1 Ondatra zibethicus | reverse complement strand
CTCCTCCTCCTCCTCCTACTACTACTACTACTACTACTACTACTACTACTCCTTCTCCTCCTCCTACTTCTCCTTTTCTTCTTCTTCTTCTTCCAGGGTCTCTCTCTTTCTCTGTAGTGAAGGCTGGCTTGACCTTCCTGGCCCTACTGGTTCATGCCAGTACACCTGGATGAGACCAGAGCTAATGAGCTGCGTTTAGGGGCGAGCCAAGAGACCCTCAAAGTTGAGCCATGGGTGAAGCTGGTGCAGGGAATGATCTGACCATGGCTCTTCTTCACCCCCACGTGTTGACATGTATTCTCACTGCAGTCAATTGCAATTTACATGAAAGTTCTTGCCCCATGTGCACAAATGTACACAAATGCACACAGGTAGACCCCTCAACACAGAATTAAAGATTTTTATTCCTGTGTTTGTGGTCTTTATAAGTGAAGTATTTTTTATAGTCTCCCCAGCTCCAAGATACTGTGATTCCCACATTTTGCAAGCTATAAAATAGCAACATCAGTAGTATGTGTTTGCTGTCCTCTAGGGTCCCAGTGGGATAGGTACACAGAGCATTATAGATGTTCTCTAAAAGTATGCACAAATGGAGAAGGAGCAGAATCAAGCAAAAGAATGGTTTGAATAACAACATATTGATAACAGATAGTACGGAGTTGATTAGACTCCTGAAGACTGAACAGAACTGCATTGTTTGGAATGTGTATGCTTTGGTCTCAATAAAAATATCCGGTTGCAGAGATATTTCATGTGGTTTGAACTAATAGAAAAGAAATTAAAAATTCATTGGTCTCTGCTAATTCATGTAATTGTATATTTTGGAGGTAAACACGATGGCATAGGTTCACTGTAATGGAACTGATTGGAAAATGATCTCCTGCAGGAAATTTATTGCTGGTCGTAAGATTTCTTTGGTTTGGAAAACTGCTGGGTTTGGTAAAATTTGCAGCACCGACTGAAAGTCTCTTTTAATAAAAATAAGGATCTGAGAACTGTGGTTTCTTTTTTTTTTTCCAAAGAGGCCATTTGATCTATTAAAATTGCATTGGTTCATTCTCCATGCTGGCTTTTTCTAAAATCCATCAGTTTGTCATGTGTAGCCAGTACTTGACAGGTACTGCTCTAGTAATGCAAAAAGACACTTCCTAATCCTTCACATGAACCTTACTTGTTCCTACCTAGGACTCTCATGATGGAAAAACCAGCTGCTTCTTTTTCTTTGGTAGAAGATAGCAAAACAGCCATCCCCCTGTCACAGAATCTGCTTGGCATCACTGAGTTCTCAGGGTTGGAAAAACAGCTGCAGAATTAGATCACGCAGCCTGCTTGGCCGCAGTTCCGAGTCTTCCCTTCAGAGCTCCACAGGGCTCAGCCTGAGCCAAGCTGAACTGCGTTCTCGGTGGGGACTCCGCCACTGTCCCTGGAACAGGATGCCATGGTCTAATTGGCCTTATTGTTAGGAAATTGTTCATAAAATTAGGAAACTCAGAGTCAACAGAGAGCCCCAGCAGCGCTCCTCTTGCACAGGGCATCGTCCATGTGGAACCAGTTACTGAGAAAAGTGACTGAGGTGAAGGGCACAGATGCATTCAGGACTCCAGGTTCGTTTCTGACATGGCAAAAAGAAGGAAGCCAGCAGGAAGGTAGGGTTATAGTGCATTTTGGGAGGACAAACACGCAAATCATTTTGCCTAGTCACACTTTTTTTTTTCAATTTTGTGGAGTGTTTCCAACGAGAGAACATTTTGCTGTTTATCCTTATCTATTTGGGGTCAACAGTCATGGCAGGGTCTAAGATCCTATCACTCTCTCAGGGGCACAGAGGCTGTGGGGAGGAGGTTATTTTCTGAATCCAGAGAGGAGAAAACAGTAGGAAACACCAAGCTAGACTCCAGCATTCCCAGCACGCTTCACTAACGAATGTCACTCACCGTGAAGACATAGGACCCTGGTGCCCTGAGTTTGTTAACTGCGTTTCCGCCTTGCTTCAGATTTGGACAGGGCACTGAGGATCAGCTTTGTGACAGGCTGGCTGCATGAAATGACCTTGCTTCTTTGTTGCTTCAGTGTCGACAAGTGATAGTTTGAATTATTAATTTGCTTGGACTGCAATGACAAAATTCCACAGATGAGCTGGCTTACAGGAAATAAATTTATAGTTCTCAGATTAAAAGTACATGATCAAGGTGACAGGATTGATTTCTGCACGAGTTTTTTTCAACTTGTTCTCTTCATGCTTGCACATAACCTCTCTCTCTCTCTCTCTCTCTCTCTCTCTCTCTCTCTCTGAAAAATTTAAGCCAGGCTTGGTTACACAAGCCTGTCATCCTAGCGTCTGGGAGGTGGAAGGAAAGACAAAAGGATCAGGGGTTCAAAGTCAATCTCATCTTTATGGGATTCAGGAAACCCAGTCTTAAAACACAAAATCAAACCAAACCAAATTAAAAAAAAATGAGTGTTTTTGAGAAAAGCTCTAACTATGTAGCCTAGGCTGGCTCTGAACCTAGGACCCTCCAGCCCTCCAGTTTTAGCCTCTTGAGTACTGGCACTTCAGTTAAGAACCATTAGCTATTATTTCAGGCTTTTCTCTGTCTCTCTCTCTGTCTCTCTCTGTCTCTGTCTCTCTCTGTCTCTGTCTCTCTCTGTCTCACTCTCTCTGTGTGTGTGTGTGTGTGCCTGTGTTTTGCATGTTTTAAAATCTTCTCACAATGATATCACTCATTTTGAGTTTTGTCCAACACATTGAACCTCATTTTACTTTAAAATTAATTAAAAAGAACCTCATCTCCCAATACAGTTATATTATGAGGTTCTTGTCTTAGAATTTCAACAGGAATTTAGGGACCAAAATGCAGCCACAACTCAATGGTTGAGTATGTAAAAGGAAAATTTAAAAGGACTGGCTGTAGTGCCAAGGGAGAAAACAAAAAGTTGCTGGGGTATCCTGGGAGCCCTGGCGTCTAGTCCAGGGGTTTGAAAGAGGGTAGAGCTCCAGACTCTCATTACATAGTGCCTACAGGTCTGAGAAACCAACCAAATAAATCTTAAAGTGGGTCTTTTGGAAGCTGAAGACACCTTTTTCTGCCTGGGCATCATAGACTCAGGAAGAGTAAGGAACTCAGCCAGGGAGAACATTAAATGGTGAGAAAGGTGCCTCGGCTGGGATCTTGAACACCAAATGCTGCAGTGGACATTATAGAGCAGGGAGCTGGGAACTCAGCGGCACTGGCTAATCCTGCAGGACCCAGAATTCATTAGTCTAGAAAATGGCTTCGGATGAGGAGACCTTTCTACTTCTGACCACTGGGAGGTTCTGGGCACTGTCTTGCTCTGATCATAGTCCATTCCTAAACTGGAAGGCAGAAAGCGAAACTCAAGTACAATTAGTTTCGGGCCTCTTGCCATATTGAGGATTCCTGACATGGATGTCCATTTCTATTTCACGATGTCTGCTATTTTTGGTTTTTCTTCTTAAGCTTACACATTTTTCAAGTGGGAGCTCAAAGAGAAGTTCAAGGGCTGGCAAGATGGAGGATAGGAATGGTCCAGACACATGAGGGAAGATAGGTCCTGTGCCGTGTGCACTTTATTCAGTGAGTTCTTGCTCATTCTCCACATATTCTTTGGGTCCCTAAAGTGAAATCATTTGTAGGGTGAGATAAGGTGGCAGCCCACAAATGGAGTTGGTACTGAGCTGTTGGGACAGATGCTTCAGTGGCCTCCAGGAGACTCCTCATTAGCCTGAGCCTTACTCCTGCCAGCCATTAGGCCACCGGTGAAAGAGTTCATTATTGTACAACCCCTATTGGGCCTTGAAGCTATTCAACCAAGGCTGATCTAAAGTAGCCAAGGAGGTATGTCTATTTTCAGCAGGTTCCATATCCATCCTATTAAAAGTTCTGCTTTAGAACCTATGACTTCAAGAGGGTCCTCTAGTTACCTCTCGTATCTGTGCCAGAGTGAGGCTTTCCACAGGGTATGCGCCCCCCAAACAACAACAAATTCAGTTAGTTGGTACCACGAGAGAAAATAGGTAAAAACAAAGAAGCTGGTTAGTTAAAAACTGAAGTTTGGTGGTAGAAGCCAGCTTTGAAGTATGTGTACCATGTACAAATCAATGTACAACTTCAACCAGTCGTAGTTATTCTTCTGTTTCTCAGAACAAGATCTGTCTTCACAGTTCTACAAAGTATTCCATATGACTTGTCAAATGGATTTTGTGCAGACTCATGGGAGCTGCAGGGTGCTGGATGGCCTGAAGTGTGTACTTGTGCTGATCTTTTGATTCCTATTGGTATCACAGCTGTTATCATTGTAGATATGCATTAAAAGGCTTTCGAGGTTGAGATTGACCCTCCAGAAAGTAGAGTCTTTGCAGGAAACCCAGAGAGGCAGGGAAGCTCTTCATGGGAGTTCTTTCAGCATGAGGGATCCCTAGAGGGGGCAGAAAGGAGGAAACCCTGAGGCTAAGGGGTGAGACTTGTCTTTTCATTTGGTGAAGTCAGGAAGTGGCCAAGAACCCACAGATTCCTCATCACTTGAGATTTTGCTGCCTGTTTTATCAACCACAGTTGAACATTAGTTAATCTTGGGAACATACTTTTACTTGTGTCTTCCAGCCATTTTAGAGTCTAAATTTCTTCCAGAAATGGCGGTGTTGTTGACTGACACTTTCCTTCAGCTCTTAGAGAACCTCGGGTTTCTGGAAAGGCCAGAAGATCTGTCTAAAAATAGTAATCACACAAATGAGAACTTTCTGGAAGATGAGCTGCAGTTCCTTAGCTTTGAAGGTGTCCCCAATGTGTTTTTATTTATAGCACCACAATCAAATATTTGGCAGGTTGGCTCAAAAGAAAATTGCGCTGGGACAAGGGAACAGTAATGATGGCTTGTGAAGTCAGTGTGTCTGCCGTCTACCAAATGTATCTTTATGGATTTGGAGTCAACGTGTGTTCCTTTAACATCTCAACATCTTAATTTTCATCCTAGTATACAAATGTGACTGACATGTTAACAAATGAGAAAGACTGAAAATAGTCTAGGGCAATGTCCATGCTTTGGATATACCTGAAGTTGAGACTGATTGAGCACAGAATATGGATGTGTTACCGTATCCACTCAGTCCAGAACGATTTACTCACATGCTTTAACTGCTGTGATGTCTGTCATGAGGTGAATATTGGGCATGGGCTGTGTTATTACTAGAATCCTCAGGTTAAAACGAAGAGAACACCAGTTTCGAACATCCTCATGCATCAGGCTGTGCTTATTGAAGAGACACAAAGATAGCATGAGGAAAAGAGAGCAACTGAGGCAGATGGGGGAATCAGTTCCAGGAACAGGGAAACTATCAGGAGTCTAATAGCTATTCTTGCTGTCTCCTTTGCCTTCTTTGGATTTTTTTTTTTTTTTTAGCTCTCTGCCTCTTTTTGGAGCCACGTGGGAAATCTTTTTCTCTCTGCCTGTTCTGGCCCTGCTTCCTTCTATAGGACCTCTATCTGAGCTCATTCATGCTGTTTTAACAGAAAACAGGCCAAGTAATTTTAAAACAACAGAATCTATTTATCACAGTTATAAAGGCTCGCAAGTTAAAGATCAAGGGACCAAGCAAGGTGCACATCTGGAGAGTGTTTGACTGCATCTTTGCTGGGTGGAAGGAATGGAAAGGCAAAGAGAAAGGGGTGAACACAATGCCCTCAAATAGAGGAAGAGCATAAAGTATTAACCATTCACCCCTTCAAGCTCATTCATAAAAGTCTTTAATCCACCAGTGTGGGCTTTACCATCATGACTTAATTCCTTTCCCCAAAGGCCCCACCTCATAATACCATCACACAGGAGATTAAGTTCAGCATAAATTTTTGAAGGGTGCACATTCAGGTCGCAGTGGATATCTCCTTTATCACTAGAGGCTGAGATGACTCTTTTGGTCGTGGGCATCTTTCTACATAGGAGCTGGCAACTCTTGGTTATGGTCTTGGCTGTTTCAGGTTTTAGCCACATGTTACTAGGTGTTTGACAATTAGTCCAAAACTTGCCATCTTTTCCTAGCAGCCAACCATGCTCCACTTGAGGAAGTAGGAAGCAAAGCATGTGATATAAATAGAACTCCATAGACATGTGCTGCCTGAAGCTATTAAGAATCTTTATTGTTTTTAATTGAACTATGCATTTTCTCCATTCCCCTCCCCTCCTCCCCTCTCCCCTTCTACCCTCTCTTGTGACCCCCCACACTCCCAATTTACTCTCAAGAAGATCTTGTCTTTTTCTACTTCCTATGTAGATCCATGTATGCCTCTTTGTTATGTAGTTTCTCTGAGGTTGTGAATTGTAGGCTGGTTTTTCTTTGCTTTATGTCTAGAAGCCACTTATGAGTGAATACATATTATATTTGTTCTTCTCAGTCTGGATTACCTCACTCAATATATTTTTTTCTAGATACATCCCTTTGACCACAATTTTCAAGGTATCATTATTTTTTTACTGCTCTGTGGTACTCCATTGTGTAAATGTACAACATTTTCTTTATCCATTCTTCGGTAGAGGGGCATCTAGGTTGTTTCCAGGTTCTGGATTTTACAAATAATGCTGCTATGAACATAGTTGAGCACATGTCCTTGTGGTATGATTGAACGTCTTTTGGGTATATACCCAACAACAGTATTTTCTGAGAAATTGACATACTGATTTTCAAAGTGGCTGTACCAGTTTGCACTCCCACCAACAATGGAGGAACAGTTCTGTCATCCCACATCCTCTCCAGCATAAATTGTCATTAGTGTTTTTGATCTTGGCCATTATGACAAGCGTAAGATGGAATCTCAGAATTGTTTTGATTTGCATTTTTCTGATGGCTAAAGATGTTGAACATTTCCTTAAGTATCTTTCAGCCCTTTGAGATTTGTCTGTTGAGAGTTCTCTGTTTAGGTCTGTACCCCTTTTTTAATTGGACTATTTGTTCTTTTGATATCAAGTTTCTTGAGTTCTTTGTATATTTTGGAAATCAGTCCTCTGTCTGATGTGAGATTGGTGAAGATCTTTTCCCGTTTTGTCTTGTTGACCATGTCCTTTGATTTACAGAAGCTTCTCAGTTTCAGGATGTCCCATTTATTAGTTGTTTTTCTCAGTGTCTGTGATACTGGGGTTTTATTTAGGAAGTGATCTCCTGTGCCAATGCATTCAAGTGTACTTCCTACATTCTCTTCTATGAAATTCATAGTTGGCTTTATGTTGAGGTCTTTGAACCATTTGGACTTGAGTTCTGTGCATGGCGATAGATATGGCTCTATTTGCATTTTTCTAGATGTTGATATCCAGTTATGCCAGAACCATTTGTTAAATATGCTTTCTTTTTTCCATTTTATATTTTGTGCTTTCTTGTCAAAAATCAGGTGTTCATAGGTGTGTAGATTGATATCTTCAATTCGATTCCATTGGTCCTCCTGTCTGTTTTTATGTCAATACCAGGCTGTTATTATCACTGTAACTCTAGAGTAGAGTTTGAAGTCAGGGATTGTGATGCCTCCAGAAGTTCTTTTGTTGTACAGGATTGTTTTGGCTATCCTGTTTTTTTTTGTTTGTTTTTACATATGAAGTTGAGTATTGCTCTTTCAAGATCTGTGAAGAATCTGGCTGAGATTTTGATGGGCATTACATTGAATGTGTAGATTGTTTTTGGTAAGATTGCCATTTTTACTATGTTAATTCTACCTACCCAAAAGCAAGGGAGATCTTTCCATTTTCTGATGCCTTCTTCAATTTCTTTCTTCAAAGTTTTAAAGTTCTTGTTATACAAGTCTTTCGCTTCTTTGGTTAGTATTACCCCAAGGTATTTTATGTTATTTGTGGATGTTGTGAAGGATAATGTTTCTCTGATTGCTTTCTCTGCCCATTTATTATCTGTGTAAAGGAGGGCTACTATTTTTTTGAGTTAATCTTGTATCCTGCTACATTACTGAAGGTGTTTATGAGTTGTATGAGCTTCCTGGTAGAATTTTTGGGGTTGCTTATATAAACTATCATATCATCAGCAAATAGTGAAAGTTTGACTTATTCTTTTCTAATTTATATCTCCTTGGTCTCCTTTTGTTGTCTTATTGCTTTAGCTAGGACCTCAAGAACTATATTGAATAGATACAGAGAGAGTGCACAACCATGTCTTGTTCTTGATTTCAGTGGGATAGCTTTGAGTTTCTCTCCATTTAGTGTGATGTTGGCTGTTGGCTTGCTGTATATTGCCTTTATTATGTTCAGGTATGTTCCTTATATCTGTGGTCTCTCCAAGACTTTTATCATGAAAGGGTGTTTTCAGCATCTAATGAGATAATCATATGTTTCAGTTTGTTTATGTGGTGGATTACATTGACAGCTTTTCATAATTGAACCATCCTTGCATCTCTGGGATAAAGCCTACTTGGTCGTGGTGGATGATTTTTCTGATGTGTTCTTGGATTTGATTTGCCAGTATTTTATTGAGTATTTTTGCATCAGTGTTCATGTGTGAGATTGGTCTGTAACTCTCTTTCTTAGTAGTGTCTTTGTGTGGTTTGGGTATCAGAGTAACTGTAGCCTCATAAAAAGAGTTTAAAGCCACTAAGATTAAACTTACAGTGTGGCAGGCAATCCTTATGTCTTTAAATGGAGTTGACCACCAGATTCTTGCTATTGTTTGACACTTAGGTTCTTCTCATGAATCTCACTGCTGAAATGATTTTGAGATCATCTTGGACACAATGACCTAATTAAAAAAGTGAAGTTAAGTGCCCTGTAAGGCAGGCAATTTGAGGATGATTGAGGATAAATAGGCCAGGTGAGGAGTCTAAGGCAGGAAGATCTGGAGGTCAAGGCCGCCTCATAGAGTGAGTTGAAGATCAACTTAGGGGACTTTATGACACCTTGTCTCAAAGTAGAAAGTAAAGAGAGCTGGGCATGCAGCTCAGTGGTGGAGTGCTTGCCTAAACTATGCATGTTTGGGGCTTTGGTTTCAGTTCAGCATATTGCAAAAAACTAAACAGAACAACAAGAATTTATCATTTTCATTCAAAGACTCTCTGGTTATCTTTATTTTCACATAAGGAAACTGAAATATGAGGAGGTTGAAGAAAATCACCAAGAATCTACTGTGAGTGTAGCGTTATGATCCAAATCATTGCAGATAGGCTTCAGAGCTCCCCTCCAGCCACTTCAGACCCTACCTATGGTGGTGTGAGTGGAGTTGAGCTGATTTATAGCCAGCAATCTGATCTTGCCTTATTCTTTGAGTCCTTACTCCCTGAGTTCCACAGTTTCCCCATGAGTTACATGGTAAACGGGCAATGAGGATGTGCCTGGACAGAGGTAGGGTATACATGAGAGGGTTGTTGAAGAGCACCCTACTATTTAGATTCAGGTTGTGGTAAAGGCTATGGAAGAGACCAGATCACAAAGGGGATAAGATTGGAGACAGGGCTGGGAAACAGCTTGAAAGTAACTGTGGGAGATGTAGATTAAGGAACAGCTATTTTTCTCTCCTAATGTTGAGAAAGAAAGTCTGACCACATACTCAGGCTAGTGCATCAAATTCTAGTCTTCTTGATCAAGATCAGGTACCAGTGGTACCTACCTCCTCCTGTTTCTCCTCCTTCCATCCCTCCTCCTTCTTCTCCTCTATCCCTCTCCTCTTCCTCCTGTTCCACTTGCTTCTTATTCTTCAACATTCTAGGAATCAAACCCAGGACCTGGAAGGTATGTTTTCACCAACTGCAGAAGTGGTGGAGCCCACATGGATTGGAGATGGTCCTGAGTTTCATTCAGGAAGAGTATCACTGTTCTGTCTTGACTCCACCTAGGCGATTTCCCTGGGACTGGGATGCCCATAGGCTCCTGAGGAAACTTACAGTATGTATTTGGAAGCTTTCACAATAAGATTTTTTTCTATCTGAGTTTATAGGAGAGATTGTTCTGGAACCTTATAAGTATACCAACAAACTTGCCAACAACCGGGTCTTAAGTCACTTTAGTAGCACCACTGCCACAACCTGCAGAATTCATTTTAGTGATGACTGTCGGAGTTGTTCTGTCATGATAACATGCAAAATGAGATAAAGAAAAAAGAACAAAGGCATATATGCTCAGTGTTGGATTCAAAGCATGTGTGGATACTCCATATGCCTCTACAACAAATTATATAAAACCTAATGCTCTTTAAATTCTCAGAGCTCAGATTTATTTGGTTACAGTGCATCCCCGGTGGCCTATGTTCCCTTTCCTGGATGCTCACTTAAATGGCTCTCAGTAGATTGTTTTCCACACTCAGCTAATAATCCTAATGTTCAAGAGTATAGAATGTAGAACGACTTTTGGTTTATATACTGTAATGAATACAATGGAATCAGGGCTCCAAGCCCTTGCAGCAGGCAGTCCCCATGGCACTCTGAAAACATCTCTGTACTTATTCTACATTTCCAGAATGTTGTACATCATTTGGGAATATTCAGTGACTGCAACATTTTCTTCAGAGGATCTAGGTCAGTCTAGATGTAGTAACTTTCTTTTTGTAGTCTTATCTAATTATACTACCAACCTGTAGCTATGAGAGAAAATGTTTTTTCAAGTTGGTATGCTAGATCAAAACACTTACCATAGCCACCTTTTCTCTTTGGTGACATCTGTGTGTTCTTACTCTGCATTGATCAATGTGAGTGTTGAAGGGAAGTAACACATTTTGCTACTTTATACATCTTTTATTCCCACGGAGAAAACCTCAGTGGTTTCTAAAGGTAAATCTAAAATTTAGAGCAAGAAATAACAAACCAAATTCCCCATTTTCAGGCAAGGATAATTAGGTGACTCTACTAGTGACTTGAGAAAGCTCACAAAAGTTTGTCTGAATAAAGACCAGGTAAAGAATCTTCTGAAGTAATGGAAGATTTTAATGAGACCTGCAAACTTCTGGCTCTTGGTTGCCTTTCCTATACCTCTACCCATACCACCTGCAAATCCAACCATTTTTGGTTTAACTCTTTAATTCATTAACTCATTTTTTTCTGGGAAACTTATAAGTCTTCCTGATTGTTCCCTTCCCTTTTATTCATAATATACTCTGGATGAAATGAAAGTTAGGTAGAACTTCCTAATGATTTTATCATGTAAAGTTTTTCAATAGTGAAGAAAAGAAATATTGTCCAGAAAAGTATAACAAGTTCCAGGGTAAATGGAAAAAGAAGATTTTTTTTTTTAAAAAAAAAAAAGATCCGGCACCAGGCAGGATAGGTCACATTTTGTAATAGTACTTGAGATGCTGACATAGAAACATTCTCTTGAGTGTGAGGCCAGCCTACGCTTCATAATGGAGTCCTAGGTTAGAGTAAGCTACAGTGTGACACACTCTCTTCCTCCCTCTCTCTCTCTCTGTCTCTCTCTGTCTCTCTCTTTCTTTATTTTTATCAAAATAAAATACTTGAACAATGCTTATTAAAAATAATAAGCTGTGATGGATACTTAAGATAATCATATAAAATCCTCCACAAGGTTGTTATGGTGCCAAAATGAGTTAACTCATATGAGGCCTTCATGCTAAGCCTGTGCTAAGTGCTTGATGCTGCTGATTAAAATAGTGTCACCCCCACTCATGATTTACACCCTCGAATGTTTTTGTTTCTTTGTTGAGGGAATTTTCTAAACTCTCTCTTATAGCCATTTTGAAGAATATAATGAGTGGTTCCTAAGTGTGGCTGCCATTCTGTGCTATAGAATATTTAATTTATTTTATTTAGCTAAAATATTTAAGTTGTCTACCAGCCTTTCTATTCCTATTTTCCTCTCTCTTTCTCACACATCCTAGCCCTTGGTACCTTTGTATTATTCTTTGCATTCATCATTCAAAGTTTCAACTTCCATGTAAGAAGGAGCCCGTGTGGTGTTTGTCTTTCTTTTAATTTATTTAACACAATACTCTCCAGGTTCAACTATGTTGCCTCAGGTGACAGGGCTTCATTCTTATGCCTGAGCAATATTGCCTGCGTATGAATGCAAACCAAATTCTTATTCAGTTGTCTGTCTGGATACCCATGTTACCTCTGTCTTGGCTATCATGGCAGTGCTGAGACAAACACAGTGAGTTGGGGGTCTTAACAAAGGGAACATTAAGACCTAGAAAACAGGTAAAATTTCACCCTTCATATTATTCACATAAAGGAGGAAGGGTCAGGTGTTTGAGTTTAGGAACTGTTCTCTGCAATTGACAGCATGCCCGCTATTCCAGGCTGATACCTGACTTTACAAGACTGTAAAATAAACTGCTTCACTTTCATAAAAGAAAAAAAAAGAGTTGGTGTCTTTTAGACATACTGATTTAATGTCATTTGAAATTATAGCCAGTAACAGGATTGGATTGTTCTATTTTAAATATCTTGAGGAGCCTCCATGCTGTATTTCATAACTGTTGAGCAAACTCATACATTCAATAGTATATGAGCACTTCCCTGTTTCCACACTGGAGCCAGCACTCACTATTCTGATTTTCCCTTTAATGATAGGAATCTCTGCGGTTTGCTGCCCAGGCTTTGACCCCAGGGCTTTTTTCTGGCAATCAGAGACAAGGGAAAGCTGCAGCTAAAAAGGTAGACTAAGAGAAAAAAAGGGAGCAGAGTTAAGGCATGGACAGAAGGACAAAGAAGCGATGGGAAGCAGATGGGAGGCAACCGCTGCTGCTGGTAATGCTTTCAAATGGAATTGAGCAGCCTCTGCTGGAGGGTCCAGCACCTTCCGCAGTATTCTGTGCACTGTGGTTTTTATTTGAAAGATAAATTATGACATTCATTTGTGCAAATTTATCTGGAATGAGCTACAGACAGTGTCGCCCACTTTTTTTTTTGTTTCCAGCATGAGAAGCCAGAGGGGGTCACTAATCCCTCCTCTGTTCCCCAGTGCAGTCTTGGACATTTGGCTTTGCGATTAACCAACAGATGTAGGGGAAGAGCGGCTGGCCCGGCCAGAGAGGTCCCGCATGACCACACATGTGCAAATACTGAGACTCACAAATCATCTCTGTGAACTCAGCTGTGGTTCATGTGAATCCCGCTTCTGCTGTCTTCATCAGATGTCTGAGAGAATTTGCAAGCAAGGTAGAACTGGGTCAGCAAGGCAGGGAAAGAGCCAAAAGGATTGACTAGAGGGAAGGAGTCGACCGTCTTCCGGCATGGAGCTTCTCCACAAGCATGATAGTCTTGGGGACTGACTGCAAATGGGAGATGCTGACTGGAAAAGGAGAGTAGAAAATACAGCCATATGTGGATTACTGGCAGCTGAGTGAACGCCAAATGCAGGAATCCTCAGACCTAGTAGAAATCTCTTTGGAAACAAGGTGCTTTGTCTAGACATAAACATGTTCATTCCCTTCTTGTGCCATGTTCTTTTAAAGTTTCAAGGGGGAGAATAAAAGGTTCATGACTTTTTCAGACATCAAATAAGCCTCCAAAATGCCAACAACATCAGAATTCAACATAAAAACACAGCCCAGATTTAGCACCTGTACTGAAGGAAATATCAAGAAGGGAAGGCTATGCATGTGTGCGGTTTAAGCAGGTTGAACTCGCATACGAAAACCAGCATGGTTCTGGAAAGAATGCTGGACTAGGACTTTCATTAGACAACAGCAATACCCTCCTTCTCTGTCTTCAGTAACACAGAGTTGGAAAACAGGCTTCAGTCATCGTCTTTAGTTGCCCAAGCAGGGAAGGGTGCTAGTCCTTAATCTCTTCCCAGCCTATAGTGCAGAGCTGAGGCTGCCTGGGTACAGAGCTCTGATATCTAAGCAGACTAGTCAGTCAAAGACCAATGTGTATGCAACTAAGAATGGATGCCTGGCAGTCTTGGAGGAGGTGTAGTGTTAACATTTCCTGGGGAGATGGGAGCAAACATCTATTCACCCTAGATCTGGGCACCAATAACACGCCAAGTGTGATTTCAACAGATCCGACTTGGTAAACTAAAGGGTTTATTGGACTTACAGAGCATAGGTGAGGGGTTACTTACAGGAGTGTGGGTGACCCCCAAAGTAGATGCGTCACTGCAAAGTCCCACACCACCATGGGTGATGACCTGGTAGAATTACTATCATGAAGTTGCCCTTTCAGTTAATCTTCCACACTACATACTGTAGTATCTTCTGAGATTACATGTATTGTACCTGGGACAGAATTACATATAGTTGGGAGGGGTGCAGGAGGACGTAGCTAAAATCTCAAGAGAGGGAATCTAATGACCCTTCTCATCTCTCCTTCTAAGAGAGAACATCATTAGGCCTGATCTCCAGGATCCCCTGAGAGCACTCACAACTGCTCTGATAAAAATGCATAAGAACTGTTTGCCACCTCTGAATCTCAATTTCTGCATATTTAATATGGGAAAAATCAATCCTTTCCCACTTTTTTTGTTTGATAATTATGTGAGAAGTGCCTACAGGAACTGGATATCTAGACCAACACTATCCCATGGAACTTTATGCAATGATTGAAGTGTTAGATGCTCTTATCATTAGATACCTACAGTTACCAAACACTCGAAATACGATTAGTGCTCATTAAGGGAACTAATTTTCAATTTTATTTGATTTTAGCTGATTTATGTTTAAAAGGTCCACGTGTAAGTAGCGACTGCCACTGGAAACACAGGCCTGTTCAATATGGCTAATGTTTGCTTCAACGGGGACCACACTCATCCTGCCTTCTCAAGTTGAAGGAAAAGGTTAATGCTCAGGGTGGATGTATCTGCCACTCATACTTCTTAGACAGGATCAAAGAGCAGGCCAGTGTATCAGCCAGTCACATTACCTACCCAGGTATGCTTTGAGTTTGAGAAATGGAAGCCTAGACATAAACATTCAGCCCTTTGCCTTTCTGTAGGACCCGTTGCTGTGCTCTGTGACTAATGTTTCCGCTTGGAATGTTTGTAGGATGACCTACGATGGGTAGTGATGGAGATGAATCTTCAGAATGGTGCTGAACTTGAGAGAACCAGAATGTACCAGAGGAGAGCACAAATGATAAATGAGAAAGTATTATGTTGAGGTCAAAGGAAAGCCAGAATAGCCTGGAGATTGGAAGTTTCCCAGGAAGGCAACCACCTTACAGTATTCCATGCTGAGTCCAAGTCTTTGCTTGAAGGTTCTCAGGCAAATGCTAGGTTAGCAGATGAAGCTCGCTGGACTAAGTACAGTCAATGTGGTACATTGATGTCATCTAGGCTGACCTTGAGTAATTTTTCCATTTGAATGCATGCATATATGGAGTTTTCCTCAAATATTGCCAAGGCAACAACCAGGTAGTTTATGTCTACCTATACAGATTAGCCTTTAAGTACATTTTCAGTAAGGTATATTTTCATATTAGCATCTAACTGACTGGCCAGAACTGTAAGTTTATACCTAATAGATTCATCTCTACATTCTTTATCCAGCACCTCTGTTTCAGGAAGTCTCAACTCTGCAAATTGTTCCAGAAACTGCTTCTACCCTCTTAAGTAAAGTAAAGTAAAGTAAGGAAAGAGAAGACCCCTGATGAGCAGGGGTATCTTTGTATTCCAAGGTCACAGGACACACTATAATTGACCATTTGTTTCTTTAAATGATAGAAATATTCTTGCTGGTAACAACGATGTGACAATTAAACCACTTTGGGTGAAAATGAACATTTTGCAAAAGGAAGAAGAAACAGGGAGGAATAGAAACAGAATGATGAGATCAAGGTGAGCAATAAATGGTGGCAGGAGTAGAGCCAATGGTAAGCAACAGGTGGGACCCCAGCTTTCGTCAGCCAGCAAAGAGAAGATGTTCAAGGAGAAATGAACATAGCCACACGAGAAACATTATTGCTTTCATTTGGCATGGTTGCAAAAAAAAAAAAAAAAAAAGACCAAGTAGGTAAGTGAAGAAATTCCTACAGCGCCTTGAGTGTCATGGGTAAGTGACCAAGAATGGGGAATGGGGATGCCTCTCTTGGGTCCCCTGTGTTATACCACAATCCTTTCATTGTAGAGACTACTCCCTACTACCCTACATATATTTTGTTGTTGTTGAGACTAAGACTTTCTACAAAACCCAGACTTGACTTGAATTTGCTATGTAGCTTAGGTTACTCTGTAACTCAAAATCCTGACCTAGCCATCTACGTGCTGGGATTATAGTATGTGCCATCATGCTTGATGGACTCCTCTGTTAATATTTACATCTATCATGACTTATTGGGATTGTTTTAATTTATTCTGTCATCCCGTATTCTCCATCTATAAAAATTACCTCAATTATTTATCTTATCTTTGACTGGGGATGATAGTAAGTTTTCATAAAACCATCTCATGCCTTAAAAGTGCACATCATGAATTTTACTCTTTCAATGTATAAAGAGCGGTTCTATAAATCCAGTATGAAAATAAAGGCAGCTGTATTTAATAGCCTTTGCTTCTGAAACCAGACCATGATACACTATTTTTAAAAGATGTCTATGAAAGTTTAACGAGTTAGACTTGAGCTTTAGGAATCGTTCAAGTTTACAGAGCATCTAGTTCCCAAGGGTCTATGAAACAGAGAAGCTGCTGAACATGCAAGCATTGCATCCTGCCGTGTGCCTCCGCTTTCTGGAAGTCTGAGACTGTCAATGGTGCTGTCTGAACTCCCGAAGTGTTGAGGTAGAAGGTTTATCCAAATTAGAATGAACATTGAGAGATAGGCTGGGTGGGGTAAGCATCTCTAAGAGAACAAACCATTTGTCCTTACTGCATCTTCTGTCAGTCTTCATGCTGGTTTGGTAGCCTTTGATTTTTTTTTTTTTGGTCAGGCAATTGGTGATATTCTTGGGCTTGTCTGCCTGCTACTCTGAGGACCTCTTCAAGGCCACTATGAAGACTTAATCAGTTTTCACACACGTCAGCAGAATGATACCTGAGTACTTTGCACTGAATGTCTTAAATGGCAGCGATTTGTTTCCTACTCCTGTTGGAGGGTGGAGGTCTGAGGGAGTGCCATTAGAGTGACTGCTTCTGAGGTTTGTCCCTTTGGCCTTCATGTGCTCCTCCCTCTTTATGTCCTTGTTTCCTCATACAAGAATTTAGTCAAACTGAACTAGGGCCCAACCATACGACCTCACTGAACTTAATTATCCCTTTGAAAAATCTATCTGAAGATACAATCACATTCAGAGGTACTGAGAGTTAGGTTTACAGCATATAAATTTGGGGCTAGGAAACGTGTATGCACTTTTAAATGTTACTTGTTTTTATTTTATGTTTATGGATGCAGTACCTTCATATTTTTCTGTGAAACATGTGCATGCAATGTCTGAAGGGACCAGAAGAGGGTATTTGTTACTCTGGAACTGAAGTTACAATGGTTGTGAACCACCATGTGGATACTGGGAATAGGACTCCAGTTCTCTGTAAGAACAGCAAGTGTTCTTAATCACTGGACCATCTCTCTAGCCACCCCCCCCCCGCCCCGCATTCCCCAGGCTGTATACTTGTTCCTAGCCTTTAACTCCTTGTTTCCTGTGTATGTGATCATGGCCATCAGAAGCAGACTCTGATTCTTTACAATCATCTTTGTTTCCACAGTGACAAATCACTGGTTCTCAGTACTCCAGTGCTTCTGTCCTCATGTTCTCCATATTCAAGTCATTGAGGCTGAGTAATGTTAATACTGCTAGTGGCATGAACACTTATATCTCATTTCTTTCTGTGTGGCTCCATCCCAGAATGCCATTTTAATGTCATCTCTGGAAACACCCTTATACTAATGATCCTGACAAGAAACATGCATCGTGCTCAATCTGGGCAACATTTGGAGGCTGCAAGAGAACAACAAAATGAAATGCAGAGTTCAAGAATGGAAACCATGATCAGCAGTGTGTCTGAATAGGCAAGGGAAGAAAGTGGTTAGTGTAACTCAACATATGTAGTCAAAGAGCTGGGGAGGAAAAGACACAGGTAGGAGCTGTTACTATGTTGGAAAATGACACACCCAGGCCATGGCGCGCTCTTGGGAAGGGAGGTGGAATCAAAGGTACCTAACTTTAATTCTCTTCCCACCTTTGGGACCACTGGCCTCCTAATCAGAAGCAGAGCAAAAAGGCCGCAGATGCAGTGTATAAAAGCTTGCATCTTAGAGTTCAGAGCAGAAAAAAGCTGGGCAGTGAATGAGGAGGAGCAGATGAATGCATCCAGAACAGCTCCATGGGCCTGAACTAGAAACTTCAGATGCTGAAAGGGATGGTGGGGCTCAGGAGCGGAATGAAAGAGAAGCAGGAATGTCTGTATATCCTGTAAGGATTTGCCATGATTTGAAGTTGTGGGAGGATTGTCTCACATGCTGCAAGTGAAGTTACAGCATACGATAAGGAAGATAGTCACTGGGTATTTGTATTTAGAGTCTCTATAAATATAAATGAATATAGCTGAGTCAGAGAAGGTAACATTATTTTATAGACAAAAGTACAAAATTATATCTGGCTCAAGGTACTGGTTATTCAAGCTGGGCTTTGACCCTGGCAAGGTCATTTATGTGCCTTCAGTCTTAACCATGAAGCTCCATATCTGCTCTCATTTTCTTGCTGATCTCTGGTGAGACTTGAAGCTTATATTTCTTAAACAGCTGCTGTCATCTGGGAGGACTCCTAGGGCTCAGAATACCACAAACTCTCCAGTTCTATGGTCTTGGGAATCCATAAACCCTGCTATGATTCCCATAGGTTCATGGAGGAACTTACCCCTCAAGGGCTCCTCTATGCTGGCTCATGTGCCCTAAAACCTAAACTTGTGTCTTCTAATGTGAAACTCAACACATTTTCTCTTTATAAAGGCATCAGTGAAAAAGAAAAAAAATGTCTACAAAACACTGAATGAACAAAATATTGTTAGGGTCATAAAGACAGTGTTTTAGATCATGTATATCATGACAAATTACATAAAGATTCAATAGAAAACATTCTTAGTTTCTAGTGTTTCTTTTGAAGCATTATGATGGTTTATGGCCCCAAATGCACATCACAGCTACAAGATCTCAGTGGGAGACATCACCAAGTATTGATTTAGTTGTTTTATTTTGGGGTAGAAGAAGGGTCAGCTGCTTTTGTAAAAGCAGGTCTTGGTGGCTTTTCTGTCCTTGGCTTGATTTTTCCCAACATGGGGAGGTTGGATGAGCTAACCATGGTTGGGGTGGTTTTAGGATATATTTATCACATTGCAATATACATTTATACTTCTGATAAAAAACTTATACGTTGCTTACATTTTGAGGTCATTGTCCTCATCTGTTTCACAATTGTTTAAAGATTGTTTAATATTCTAATATAAAGTCTTAGTCTTTATGTAGGTATTAAGAATTATAGGTCAATAGTCATCCATGTTTGTCATACTTATAGTTAGATTAATCAGGTTTTTTAAATACAGATTGTATTCTGCATAGATAGGTAATCTTCAACCACTTCAAAGAACTGTAGAATATGGCATTTAAATAACTTAGAGTTCTGTTGATGTGAGACACGATTGCTCCTAGTAGCACCAATCTATTCCCGAGAGAATGTTGAACACTGAAGACACTCCACTTGGAGTTTGTTTTTTTCTTGGCAAAACTGGTCTTTGGGCAATGAACTGCCCATGTATCGACCACTAACAAAATGCACAATGTCCAGACAAAAATGTACGATACAAGAAAAAAGACTGTCAAATTTTGCTAAGACAGGGTAAGATGGTTTTAAAAAATTTCCTGCCTCTGAAAATGGTCTGTCAGTTACTCTAGGCCTTAGCCAAAGTTGGTTGCTCCAACATTGCAAATGAGACTTTGGATGATTGTCCAGGTAGTCAGTTGTCTCTGTCATTTGTTGCACACTTTGGAAGTTGCTTGATTGCACTTCCTGCTTACTCAAGTAATATTATTTCCCTTCTCAGGTCTTCGGTGGGGTTGAAGATTAGATAGTTGTAGTTACTTTGCTCTCATGACTTGGCCAAATTATTTATAATACAAGACTTAAACTCCTTAGGATAGGATAATTATTAAAACATTGATCACATGTTTCTTGCTTGATATTGTTTATGCTTATTGTAATTCTAATTTTTATACCTGATATTTGTTCTTACTGTATATAATTTTGTTTTAGGCTTAGAACTTCCTTATTTAAATAAAAAGGGGAGGTGCTGTGGGAAATCCTACAGCCATTAACTTTTAAGTTACCCACCCACTGGGGTGTGGCCTCTTATACTATAAATGCTGATGTAAAGTGCATGTTCCCTCTCTCTCTTCCAGCTGCTGAATTCGGTTCCTGTTCCCTGTTTGTGCAGAGGACTGTGATTTGTGAATCTACCCCTAAATAAATAACCCTTTATTATGCTCAATTCTGAGCCAATGTGGAATTTCTTTTTAGTGTCCATCTTCAGGTGGCTATTAGGTATCATACTCCTGTTCTTATCTTGGAACCAGTTAGCTGACACTGCAAGGTTCTTCCTGTAGCAACGACAGAAGTCATGCATACAAGTGTGTTTCAGTCTTGCTACATGGTGCTTGCTAGTGACTTGCCTGATGCAAAGCAAGTCACATGGCCACACATTTCTTTGTGTTCTGTCATCCTCTTTAGGTGAGGATTTGTTTACTTACTTGTTTAACCAATTTTGAGCCCCTTTGCTGGGGGGAATGATTGACATGTGACAAGCCAGACTCATTTATTTATCATGTTCAACTTGATGAGTTTTGGAACATAAACTTTGCCTGTGAAACCATCATCACAATTATGATACAAATACTCCACTACCTCCCAAAGGTTAGCCCTGCCTCCTTTAATGTCTTTGCATCATTGTTGTTTGTTGTTGGTGTGGGGCTTTTTTACACTTATGAGCACATTTCAATCAGCAAATTTCAACCCTGCATTACAAAATTATTCACTATAGGTATTAGACCATATAGTAGGTTTCTAGAATCTACCTTGAAGAAGCAAAACTTTGTGTCTTTTGGTTAATATCTTCCCATTACTTCCTCCCAATCCTGACATGTGCCATCCTACTCTACACTTCCATGAGTCTGATTTCTTTGGCTTCACATGTAAATGATATCAGATGAAATTTATCTTTATATGTCTGTCTTCTCCCATTTCTAGATCTATCCATGTTGTATCAGAATTTCTTCCTATTTAAGACTGAATAATGTTCCACTCCAGTTCCTTTGTCCAGTCACCTGTTGGTGGACATTTGTTTCCGTACCTTGGCTATTGTGAATGATGCCACAGTGAACATGGGGCTGTAGACTTTGATTCCATTAGTCAAATACCCAGCAGTGGAAATATGGGATCATATGTTACTTCTACTTTTAGTTTTTCTTTTTGTTGAGAACCTCCCGCATAGAGTTCTCTATAATGACTGTATGAATTTGTGTTCCCTGCACAGTGTGCAGATGTTTTCTTTCCCCCACCAATATTTGTTTTCTATTTTTTAAAAAAATGTTAGCCAAACCACTTGCATGTAGTTTAAATATTCCCATTAATAGATTATAGAGTCCCTTCTTTGCTTAGTGAAGAAAATTTAGTATCAGAAAAAGTACAATCTGGCTCCCTGGCATAGCTGGTTCTGTAGGCAATTTTCAGAGACAGTACAGGTACCCACCACACTTCACAGCTCGGCATTTCAGACCTGAAGTGACAGACCGGGGCAGCCTTTGAAGAAGGACACAAACCAAGATATTCTATTGGAGTGAGTCAATGTACTCACAGAAAGAGGATACCGGAAAGAAGATGAAAACATTTAAATGTCCCATTTCCCGGTTTACAGTCTTCCTTTGACAGGAAGTCCACTTCAGTGTTGAGTCAAATAGTATGATTTGTCAGGTACCCAAGTTTGTTCTTGCTTCCAACATAAAACAGCCATCAGGAAACATCTTGTTGTTATGACAGCCTTCTCTCTGACACCACATGAATGCTGTAGGCTGGGTGATGAGCTGGGATTGACACCTGAGTTACACCCAGGTGAGCCAGTGAGAGGCCCTGAGCTGAAATCAAAGGCACATTGTTTTGGTACGATAGTTATTTTAATTAAATAAAAAATTGTGCTTTTTAAAAAATTGTTAATCTACTCAAACCTTACATATTATCAGAAAGCCATTTGAGGAGGATTCTTTCCTATTCTCCAACTAACTTAAAAACATCCATGATGAAAACAGTTCTGGAATGATTCTGTGTCCTAAGGGCAGGCTCTGCTTGTGTTGCCCCTGGTAATTTATTGGCACCCCACACTGTGGCTCTGCCTGAAGGTTTTTGCTGGTCAGGAGGGTGTGCATAGCCCCTACGTAGAAAGGACTTCTGGGAGCTGCTCTTAGCCTGGGACAGAGAGGAAGTCATAGATGAGTAACCTGACTTCTTTTTCCACCAGGGGAGCTGTGCCCCACAGTCTCTCTGTTGTGTCCACAGAAATAGGATCTCACTAGTTAAAGTGCTTGGTATAGGAGTCTCTTCTCTGTGTCACCTTGGCACCTTGACCATGAAAAGGAAACCCATATCTGAGAGTGGAATTCAAGAGAAACTAAACTACAGAATCCACATGATTGCTCACATTGGAAAGAAGATTCCGGGAAAGCAGAGCTTGCCTGTTGAGGGTTTTCTTCTCTTTAAATGTCTTAGGTTTTGGCAATTCTTTTTTTCTTTCTTTTTTGTTTTTGTTTGTTTTTTTCTCTCTTTTTTTTTTTGGTTTTCTGAGACAAGATTTCTCCATGTAACAGCTCTGGCCATCCTGGAACTTGCTCTGTAGACCAAGCTAGTCTCAAACTCACAGAGATCCACCTACCTCTGCCTCCTGAGTGTTAGGATTAAAGGCGTGCACCACCACTGCCCAGCTCAGGGTTTGACATTCTTATAATATGGAGTATTTTTAAAGTTCAAAATAATTCTTGATACAAAATTAATCTGAGTTCATCGTAAAAATTAAAAATACAAATAAAGTTGGTAAAGAAGTCGTAAAATGTCTTATTGTTGACAGAGGTTTCTGTCCTGCCTGGTTCTGCAGTTGTTCAGTCCCAAAGAAGCACACAGAGGTCTACATTAATTTTAAACTGGTTGGCCTGTTAGCTCAGGCTTCTTATTAATTCTTACATCTTATATTAACCCATAATTCTTGTCTATTTTAGCCATGTGGCTTGGTACCTTTTATCAATGAGGCATTCACATCTTGCTTCCTCTGTGTCTCAGTGATGGCTGCAGATTGAGCCTTTACATTCCCAGAATTCTCCTGTTCTGGCTGCCCCATCTATACTTCCTGCCTGGATATTGGCTAATCAGTATTTTATTAAACCAGTACAAGTAACAAATCTTTACAGGGTACAAGATCATTGTCCCACAGCATCTTATGATGCTAAAACTAGAAATGAACAAAATCTGTGTTTATTTTTCCATTATTTTTCTTTCAAGCAATTCATTCCATTTCACAGAAACTTCTGTACTGTGACCTTGACACTCCTCTCACTGGGAGATGAGGCTTGATCCCTGGGCAAAATGCTGAGTATCCTGGACAAAATGGTATAATGGAGTGGTGTGTGACTTTTCAGATGAGAAAGCCCAGTGGCCATGTTGTGAAGATATTCACGTTTGCAGGACTAGCCAGACTATAGACTCGTAAGAAGGAGCCGTTGACATTTCTCCATGTTGTCCTTGCTCCCAGCTCTTGACACACTCTAGCTTTTGCATCTTTCTATCGAACACTGGGGAATGATTGCTGTGTTTTGATGTAGCAAATGCAGGATCCATAGAGCCTATGAACATAATAAATGCTTGTTTTCACAGTGCATTGCCATATACCAACCATCACTTGAATTCTTTTTCATGCTAATTTCTTTCTAGTCTCTAGTCTTTTTACTGTCACTTGATGGTCTAATTGTAATTCACCTTACTAAAGGAGCCTTTAAGCTAAGACAACTCAGGTCTTTGTCAGCCTAGGTACAGTTGTAAGAAGCTTTGCCCTCTAAAAGAATATTACACACACACACACACACACACACACACACACACACACACACACTTTTGTCTACAAACAAAAAATAAATACATTTTCAAAATAGAATAAATCAAGAAATAAAGTGCATATATATAGTAACTCAAAATACACTTTACAGCTCCCATCACAATATTAGAAATACAATAGCCTTTCTTATATGGATGACTTTTTTCTCCGCACGTTTTCAGGAAACCTGAAACTACTATAGCATATGTAGCTATATTTTATCCCTTGTTAATAGGTTATGAGTTTTTATACATGTGATGAATTAAAAATATTTAATATATGCTGTAGTTCAGATCTTAAGTGTCCCCCAAAGGCCCACATGTTGAAGCTTTGGTACCCAAGGTGGTGTTTTTAGGAGATGGGGCCTCAGGTCTTCAGGAAGGGATTTATCTCAAAGGGGATTGTGGGATCTCAGTCCCTTCTTCCTCTCAGTTCATTCCAGCCATGAGGGGAGGGATTTTCCCACCACACACTGAACAGGTGTGTTGCTATAGCCATGGGAAGCCCAGTATGGTAGTAAGGACATGTTATGTAAGAAGAAGATGGGAAAATTACATAGGCAATGGAGGCATTTCCCCTTTATCTTGGTATTTTTCACAATTTTTACCTTGGAATAAATTATCATTTAAAGAAACAGTATTCCATGGAAGAGGGCAGGTCACCTTTGTTTCTTAATTTCTGTCCACTGTGGGACTCAACAGTTTTCTGTTTCTGAAGCCCTGTCTTACTGGGAGAGCCTGTCCTCTGACTGCGACTGGGCACAGGCTATGCCAGTTTTGCCATGGTGCAGATAGTTATTTCAAGTGCCCAGATTGGGGAGGGCACTGAGCTTTCCAGCCACAGCCAAGAAGAGAGGGGGGTGGGAAGAGTGAGTTAACAGCCTGGCCCTGAAAGGACAGTTTGTGTGGTGGCTCAGGCAGGAGTCAGACAAAAAGAATCTACTGTTCTCATCCAAGTCAGTGCTGGACATTGATCCACAACACAAACTGACCACACAATCCCAAAACATTGGCAGACGTAGCGGTGAGGGGAGGGGAAGACTCCCAGGAGGGACCTCCAAGCCAGAAATGAGGTGGCCAAGGCAGAGGTGTGCCACCCTTCTCCCATATGATGCTCGGTACACACTGTTTCTCCTTGTCTTGTGTTTTTATGAGGGAAGTGTTTGCAAAACTGAAACTGCCCGAGACCAGGGCTACATTTCAAGCTGCCAGGTAGGACCCACTCGTTAATCTCCAGCTAGCCCCGTGGCTTAGCTAGTGGGTCAAAGTCCATTTAAAACCAACCAGCCTCCTTTCCTTCTCAAAAGTGATACATTAATTTTCATTACTGACTCTGTGCTTCAAAACTCTCTGGGGGCTGGATAACCCAGCAGGTAAGTTTCAGGCCCTAGAAAGCTGTTAAATTCAACTGTAAATAAAAGGCTTAGGAGGTTCTTAAAATCTAAACCATGGCAATGATCTCCAGTAGTAAAAATGAACCTCGTTTCCTCTCCTGAGTTAGTTAGTTTTGGAAAATCCAAGTCCTTTTGTTGGATAACCCACCCACTCTCATTTCTCTAGGCCACTGGCTTCTCAAGTTGGGACATTGCTTTTTGCCACAACTAATCTCTTAAGCCTGACTTAGATAGGGCCATTTTATTAGCACTGTTCCTGACAGAAAGATAGCAGCCGCTTACAGATCAGCGAGAATTCAGTCAGCATCCATTTATCCGAATAAATGCCAATTGAACATTCATTTTGTGTTAGAGCCAAGTATGGCATAGTGGGTCTGCTGGCCTCGAACTTCGGACTGTATAGGAGCGGTATCAGTTACTAAACAAGGTGAAAAGAGAGCCAGGGGAGCATGGGTACAATGGGGCACTGAGGCTAGTGAGTGATCTGGAAAACAGTCACTTTCTGCAGGAAAACAGCATACACAAGTTAAAGTTGGAGAGTGTGGGAATTTGAGTGATGTAGGCACAGCAGACTGGCTCTTTTGGTGAGACAATAGGATTGGAAGGAAATTTGAGCCAAATCATAGAAACTCCAAATACCGTGATAAGAAGGAATATAGGCACCAGGGAGCCACTGAAGGCTTGAGGCAGTAGGCAGACACAGAGACCTCACTGCTTAAAGGCATAGTGTTGGCATTCTGGCCTCGAGATAGGAAGAGAATACAGATAACTGCAGCAGTTGTGGTTATGTATAAGCTAAGCAGGGAAAGAAAGTTAAAATGAGAATAAACTTTCATTTGTCAGTTAGGCTCCATCTAAATATCCACGGGGGGGGGGGGGAGAAGGCAGACAGGGAGGCTGAGGACCTGCCGAGCATAAAAAAGTCTTTATGTAGGTGATTTATTTGTGAGACTGTTAAACTACATGGAACTAAAAAAAATCCCACAGATCATGAGACAGTGGGATAGAATATAGAATCCACCAGGTATAAAGTTCTAAAGAAAATTAACTTAGTCTTAACAACCCCCTTGTTTTCATGTGTTATTAAGCTGCTAATTCTTAGTTGTCTTCTAAGAGTTAATAAAAAGTACAGAACCAAATTTTTTTTTATTATGTCCAGCACCATCTCCCTGGCTTCAGAGCAAGTTGTTCTTTACTGAATGAAAGGCAAACTCTCTGCACACGTTCTGTCTTAAGATGATTCTTCAATTATCTTAGGGAAAGAAGAACTGCCATCCCTGTGTGTGCTGAACGTCCCGCATTAACTCTGGGGCTGCAGATGTGGAGTTGAGAGCTGGCACTTGGACCAGGCTGCCAGGAGAGGGAAAAGAGCAACCACTGACAACTGAGGCCCAGGAACAAGCACCCACTAAACCTATTTTTTTCCAAAGCTTCAGACATGGGTGAAAAAGAAAAAAGAAAAGTAAGTTAGAGGGTTTTAGTGATGAGGAGAAATTGGAGTGTAATCCTCTTTACTGTAAAACAGACATCACCAAGGTAGTCAAGTCATGTAAGCAAGTTAAGTCATTTAGTTTAACTGGGATCTGTGAAGCACTTTGTCATCCAGGGGAGGCACTGGGCTAGGATGGAAGGCCAGTGGCTTTGGAAAATGTACAGGTTGGATTTGCACCTGAGCATGACCACTGATTGCTTGGGTGACCGCGGACAGGGTAGGCTTCTCTGAACCTGTCTCCTCATCAGTAATATCAGTAAACTCTGACTGGCATGGTTGATGCTCAAGGTTCACTGTGTGAAGCAGCCAGACATCTTAGCACTCACTCTCCCACAGCAAGAGATGAGCCAAGTGGGCCCACTGCTAGGCATTTGTGACACACACAGTTATAGTGGCATATTATTTGTGCTTTAATAAATAAAGCTTGCCTGAAGATCAGTGCAAAGCAGTCATGCTAGTCAGCCATACAGGTCAGGCAGTGGTTGGACGCATCTTGAATCCCAGTAGCCCCACTAGTTAGTCATAGAGGTTGGGTGGTGGTGGTGCACTCCTTTAATCCCAGCACTAGAGAGGAATATAAAACAGAAGACAGGTCTCACTCTCAGTCCCAATCTGAAGATTAGTGGAGGCAGGATTGCCCATTTTTGGTCTGAGGTAGAAGTAAGAGCCAGTGACTGGTTGATTTGCTTTTCTGATCTCCAGGTTGAACCCCAATATTTGTATCTGGGTTTTTATAATTCTTGTTACACACAGTCTTTTTCTCATAGACTGATTTAGCAGAGAGACAATGAACACTAAAGTGAGAAGCAACCAATGAGTTCCTATGTCAGGACTGTGGTGGCTTGAAAGAAAATGGCTCCCAAAGGGAATGGCACTATTAACTAGGAGGTGTAGCCTTACAAGGAGAAGGTATAATCTTATTGGACCAAGTGTATCACTGTGGAGACAGACTTTGAGATCTCATATATGCTTAAGGTACTGCATAGTGTTTCAGACCTCTTCTTGCTGCCTATACAAAATGTAGAACTCTTAGCTACCTCTGCAGCACCATGTCTACCTGCATGCTGTCATGTCCCAACATGATGATAATGAAACTGTAAGCCACTCCATTAAATGTTTTCCTTTATGAAAGTTGCTGTGGTTATGATGTCTCTTCACAGCAACTGAAACCCTAGCTATGACAAAAGTTGGTAGCAGGGACTGGGGTACTGCTGTGACAGGCCTGACCATGCTTTTGTTTGAAGGAATATGGACTTTGGCATTGTGGTTAGAAAAGCAGTTGAATGCTTTAAGTGATGCTTAATGGGCTATCCTAGTAGGAGCATGGAAGACAGTGGTGCTGAGTGTGATTGCAATTGTGGGTGCCTGGACCAAGAGGTTTCAGAGAAGAATGTTAGTATGTGGTCTAGAGACTGGTCTTATGATATTTTGGTGAAGAATGTGGTTGTTCTTTTGCCCTTTTTTGCTAAAAAAAGTCTGCCTGAGACTAAAGTAAAGAGTTTTAGATTAATTCAATTGACAGAGGAAATCTCAAAACAGCCAAGTATAGACTCTGTTGTGTGATTATTAGTGGTACCTTTAAGGAATATTTATAATAAAAAGGTACAAGCTAAGCAAATAAAAATATGAAAATATACAGATTGAGAAAAGGGGAACCAGGAAGTGAAATGGAGCTAAATCCTGTGTTCAAGTAGATAAGCAGTTAAGAAATAGAATAAAGGGAGTGGTGATCTCAGGGCAAGATCCCATCCAGCTAAGTTTCAAACTAGTGAAAAATAACTAAAGAAAAGTTTATAGCTGGGTGTGGTGATGCATCCCTTAATCCCAGCACTCTGAAGGCAGAGGCTAGCATACCTCTGAGTTTGAGGCCAGCCTGGTCTACAAAACAAGTTCCATAACAGCAAAACTTAGGTAGTAACAGTTGAAAACAGAAAGCTGGTGAAGATGTAATAGAAAGATTTTTGAGTCAAGGCCAGCCTGGTCTACAGACTTAGTTTCAGGACAGTTAAGCTTAAACAGGGAAGAAAACCATGGAAAACAGAAAGCTGGTGAAGATGTAATTTAATGAGGGAGCCATGTTCAAGCCCTAGTAAGCAGCAGGTCTTGGAAGCGTCGGCCACTTGGTTAGGTTCTGGAATTAGGGATAGAAGAAAGGAGCTATGGAATTTGCCTCCATGACTAAGGAAAGTCATTGACGTCAGACATGTGTCAGGGGTGTCCCTAAATGGAGGCCTAGAGAGGCCATTACAAGAAGCTGTGAAAGTGAAGCTTGGATTGCCTGGGGACCCCAAGATGTTGTGAGATAGATACCTGCTGTGGAAAGCTGCTAACAGAGAGTGCAGTCCAAAGAGAAAAGTGTGCTGTAGTCAACAAAGCTGAGAGGTGTTGGAGAACTAACAGTGTTTTGACATAAGACATGGAGAAGCAAAGTTTGGAGTTTTCCCAGGTGGATTTCAATTTTGCTTTGGTCCAGTGTTTTCTCACTACACTCCTTTCCCTATGTTTTGGAATGATAATGTATAACCTGTACTTTATATATGTTGGAGGTATGCGATCTGCCTTTTGATTTTGATTTTATAGGTGATTACAGTTAGATTGCATGAGTATCAGAAGATGCTTTGGACTTTTAAGCATTTTTGGGACTATTAAATAAGTTTGGAACTATGATATACTATGGGGACTTTTGTAGTTGGACTGAATGCATTTTTGCATTATGATAGGCTGCAAGCCATTGGGGGCCAGGGAGTGGAATGTGGTGGTTTGAAAGAAAATGGACACCAAAGGGAGTAGCACTATTAGGAGGTGTGGCCACGTTGGAGTTGGTGTGGTCTCATTAGAACAAGTTTGTCACTGAGGATACAGGTTTTGAGGTCTCATATATGCTCAAGATACCATCCAGTGTCTCACACCACTTTCTGCTGCCTGCATAAGATATAGAACTCTCTATACCTCTCCAGCACCATGTCTACCTGCATGCTACCATGTTCTACCATGATGATAATAGACTAAACCTTTGAAACTGTAAGCCACACCATTAAATGTTTTCCTTTATGAGAGTTGCCATGGTTATGGTGTCTCTATACAGCAATTGAAACCTTAACTAAGACAAAGAACCATCCTGCTCTTAGCCCTGGGGCAAGAAGGCTCTGTGCTTTAAAAGCCTGGCCATCATGGTTTGAAAATAAAACTGATCCAAGACACTTGTGTCTAAAGTTTGGTCCCTAGATTGTCCTGCTATTGAGCATCCTCTAGATCATAATGATGTTAACTCAGTCCAGTGAGAGTTCATAGTTAAGATGTGGGTCTGTGCAGAAGAAGTAGGAGACTATGGGTGTGCATTTGAAGGTGCACCTTGTCCCTAGCTCCTTACTTGCTTTCTGTTATGCAGGAGTGGAATGACTCTGTTCCATATGCAGTGATGTTTTAGCTTACCAGGTATGGATTCAGAAGCAATGGAAGTACATGGTCACAGACTAAAACCTCTGAAATTGTGAACCAAAAAATTCTTTATTTATTTATTAGATTATTTTTAAAAAGATACCAATCCAAATTCCCACTCCCGCCTCTCCTCCCATTCCCTCCACACACCCTCCCACCCCAAAAGAATTCTTACTCTTTGAAATTGTCTGTCTCAGGTATTTTCACTTACAGCTACAGCAATGAAAAGTGACCAACACACCTACAATGGGCATCTTTCACCTGAACCCTCTCTCCTCGGGATGAGTGCTCTACAAGCACATGCCAGAGCCGCTCACAGCTATGATTATTGCCACATACTGATCATCTGTGCACACTTAGACCTGTAGGAGGAGGGTCCTGGTTCACTTTCTTCTTCTAATAAATACTAGCACAGTTATGTAAGTTATAAAGAAATGAAGTTTATTTTGGCTTGCTGCTCTGGTCCAAGGATATATATTATGAAGAAAATCTTATTTAAAGGGTTCCTGGAGCAGCAAAAGCATCCATGGTAAGTGACAGCAAGTACAAACAGTGAGCCAAGTCAGGTGATCTCAAGATAACTGTCAACCTACCAGAGCTCTAAGCAACCCTAAAATATCACCTTGTAACATCTCAAATTGTAAATGAATCCTAAATGTTAGTTTCTGCATGGGTCAGACCATTTTCAGACCTCTGCAGTGGCCTCCATCCATATAGGGCACGACCTAAGTAGAGTACTCCTCAGTCAGTGTCTTTGCTTAGTGAGGTATTTTGAATCAAATCATGTTGATTTCTGCCCCCCTTCCCCTTTGCGCAGGTGCATATCTTACCCAGCGACTACTTCCCCCTTTATGCTTTCTCTGCCCCATCCCCAAGTCAGAAATCATTTCTCTGCCAATCCTTTTTGTGTCTGTGGGTATTGCCATCACATTGCTGGGGACTTAGCAGTGAATCTCAGCAGAAAATACATCTTCTAGAGAGCCTGAGAGTCAGTAGTTGAAGAAAATTCACCGACTGGGCAAAGGACTGGATGTCCTGGTTAGAGTTTCCCACAGGAAAAAGGGGGCAGTGAACTCTCCAGGAAACTCTCTGCAAGGATTCCAGAAATGTGCAACAGAAAAACTCCAGCTCCCATCTCCTGGGCCAGAACTCACTCATATGTTGGGTTGTGAAGGATGATGGGAAATGTAGTCTTTTTTTAAAAAAAATTTTAACATAATTTCTTTATTGATTTTTTTGGGGGAATTTCACATCACACACCCCAACTCTGCTCATTTCGCAGGCCCTCCATATTCCCCTTCACCCTTGCAACATCCCTTTCGAAAAGAAAATAAAAAAAACCCCTAAACCAACCAACTAAACAAGCAAACCCCCCACTGCCTTCCCCTCTTCTCCAGCACCTCTTCATTCGTCTTAGCGGCGTTGGGGACCATGGTGTGGCACACAGTCCACCCTTTTGTCCTTTCAGCTTTACTTGCAAATGTTTATTGCAGTGAGCTCTTGGTCTGGTTCAAAGCCTCTGGTTTCTGGTACGTCCAGTGATGACGATGTACCAGTGATGACAGTGATGGAAATGTAGTCTTTATCTAGATGGTCATGTGGCCTTCTAGATCCTCTGGAGGTTCTATGGAAAAAGAATAAATTTTGATGCCTATAAACACATAATTTCCAAGAGAGTAGGATTTCACTATTGAAATACATATAATAAATAAATTTATTTATAAAATATACATATTTTATAATATATTTATACATAAAATGTACATACTTGAAAATATGTATATTCTGTAAAATGTACAATAATATATTTATATATAAACACATATATTATATATGTAAAATATATGTTTTATATGTATTTAAATATGGTGTATATAAAAATATATACAATATATTTATTGCTTTATGTATATAAAACAATGAAACAGAAAACAATGGATTTTAAATTGTAACAAAATAATATAGTGAATGATATATCAAAAGATGTGAATCATATATAATTCCATATAAATGAATTGATAGTTTTAAAATTAATTAAATATAATGTGTGTGTATGTGCTTGTGTGTGCACACATGTGGTTGCACATATGCCACAGCATATGTGTGGTAGTCAGAGAACAACTTTTGGGAGTTGGTTTCTCTTTTCCTAACAATGAGTCCCAGGGATATAACTCAAGTTGGCTTTGTGGCCGTCTCCTTTATTCACGGAGCCATCTTGCTAGTCTGATAATTTGTAAAACTCAGAAAAGAGTAATAATCGGGTGCTAAGTCCTGAGCACACGCTTCTTTGAAAAGAAGTAAGAAGAATACAGCAGAAGCAGACTGAAAGCATAGACCCCCTTAACCCATCCCTGCTTACTGCAGACTGGAGGGCATGGGAGTTAGATTGCTCCAAAGTGTTTATTGCTTTTTAAATTCTTGCTTTTCCGGATATGGGACATTAACACTCATCTAATGAGTTAAAGTTCTTGCTGTTTATTAGGGAACCAGAAGAGCCAGGCCCATATGTCCAATGGCACCTTGACAGAACTCTGTTAAGAGTCCGCACCTATGAATACAGTGCAGTTTGCCAGAAAGTGGACAGTCCGTTTTCTATCCAAACACAGCACATCAAGGTGGTAAGATGTATGAACTGCCTCTCAACCTGCTGGTATGCAAACTTTCCAAAGTTCTCAAATTTGAGGTCAGGTTAGACATTTCCTAGCAGAGTTCCTAGACCCAATGTTATTTTTCAGAAGGCTGTTCTGTAAAATTTATGAAGCAAAAGTACAGTCTGTCTTTTTCTTGAGATCCATCCACTTACAAGTGTCCATTTAGTTAGTCGGCTAAGGGCAGTGACAGGGGCTTCTGGGAATGGTCATGTAATTTGATGAAGTCTTTGCATGATTTATGTAGAGAGCATGTACCCTTATCCTCCATTGTGGGGTAAGAGAGAAACACTTTTTTTCATAGGTGCACTGTCCTTACTAACAGGACAGGTTAAAAATCAGAATACAGGGCCAGAGAAATGGCTCATTGGTAAAGAGGACTTACTACTTCATTATAAGAATAAGTTTGCTTCCCAGCACCCAGGTTTGGAGGCTCCCAACTTGCTTAGCTGCGGCAAGCTACATACATGCACACCTATTATTAAAGAATTGCAACATAAATCTTTAGAAATAAAGTTATTAATGGAGGAATCATTTAGACTATACTCACTGACTAATCTTCAGGATATATTAGTATATTAGATAGCCAAACCCCTAATTTTATGGACAGAGACTCTGAATCCAAGAAGAAGGAATGGATTCATCCAAGATAATTCAAATATAAGCTGCTTTCCTGATCATTCATGTACAGGGTGATGAAACTTACTGTCATTTTTTTTTAATTTATCAAGAGGATGACAGGACAGTTTTGCAGTTTTCCTTGTGGAAAAAAAACCTGACATCTTTAAAAATAAATTTTATGTGTATGGGTGTTTTGGCTGTGTGTCTGTGCACCATGTGTCTGCAGCTCATGAAGGCCAGAAGAGGGCATCAGACACTCTGGATCTGGAGTTACAGATGGTTATTAGCTGTCATGTGGGTGCTGAGAACGGAATCTGTGTCCTCTGCAAGAACAATAAGTGCTGTCTTTTTTCCTTCCTTCCTTCTTTCCTTCCTTCCTTCCTTCCTTCCTTCCTTCCTTCCTTCCTTCTTTATCTTTTCTCCTCTCTCTTTCTCTAACTTATAGCAGTTTCCCCACCCTACACTCCTCCCAGTTGCCCCCTGCCCCTCCAATTCCTCCTCTTTCTCCTTAAAAAAAAAAAGAGCAGTCCTCAGGGGGATATCTACTTAACATGTCCAAACAAGACAAACTAAGACTGTACACAAACCCTTATATCCCAGGTGGACGTGGGTGTTCCTGCGGGACTCCCAACAATGGGAGTGTGTGTGTTGGTGTCCTCTGACTGTTGCACCTCCTTTAACTGAGGAGCTCTCAGGATATCAGTTGCTCCTGTTTTTCTGCACAGGTGAAGTATCAAAAATTTACCCTTCCCATTTTGGAAGCGGTCCTGAGCCAGTGATTGATGAGAACTGGTGTAAGTGCCTAACTTTCCCTCCTTGGAAATGGAAGGGATTGAGCTGTGCCTGATTCAGGTTCTCAGAATTACCTCCCTCAGGAGTAATTCATCTGTTAGCTCAGGCTGCCTTCCTTATTACCATTTTCCATACTCTGCCTGTCTTCTTCCCTGTTACTGTGTCCCAGGCTACTCTGATAAGTGACTGTTATATGCACAGTTGCCTACATATCTGCTTCTGGGGAACTCCGAAGAAAGACACGAGAGAACTAAATTTTTGTATCAATTAATCATGTGTGTGCATGTGAATGACCATGCATTATGTGTGCATATAGGTAGGTATGGAGGTCAGTGGAGAGACAACCTTGGATGACATTTCTCTGATGGCACCTACCTTTTTGTTATGAGACAGATCTACTATTAGCTTGGAACTTACCAAGTAGGCTATTGAGTTGCAAGCATCTGCCTGTCTCCATTGCCCCAGCACTGGGATTACATGTGTGTGGCAACAAACTCAGATTATTTTACTTGAGTTCTGGTCATTATTCTTGCAAGACAAGCCCTTTACTGATTGAGCTCTCTTACTAGTTTATTTTGCTTTTGAACATGCTTGCTTACCCGTTACCCACTTTTGAGCCTATGATCTAGTGTGTGTTTTGCTTATTAGTAATGTTAAGTTCTCCTGCTGTAAGATTCTATAGATACTGACTACACAGAAATCATAGAGCATATTTTTAAATATTTTGTCTGTTATGATGCCTCAATATGGAACTAGTAGTTCAAAGGCCACTCTCTCCTGACTGAGAAGAAGGCTCCCCCAAATTAAGCACTTTCGACCTTGGACTTGCTGCGTGTTTATGGTTTTGATTTTGCTCAGGAAGAAGAAGGGAAGTGGCCAGCTGCAGCTGGCTCTTGGCCCTCTTTACTAGCACTAACTCTGAACTACTGATACCTTTCAGGGATCTGTGTTTTAAAGCTACTTAACTATTATTTGAAAGTTAGTGTACTTAAAACCAAATGATAGAGCACACAAATCCACTAATGGAGTACATGTAAACTGTACTGTTTGTCATAGACACAGAACACTAAGCCTGATGGCTCTGCTTTTCCCTCTGCCTCTGGATCCTGCCTGTTAAGTGGTTAACATAATTTCTGAGCTACCCTTGTTGCTAAGCCTAGCATGTCCTTGAACTAAACTTGACTTCTTATTCATCTAGAAATGATTATTATTTCTCATTATCCTCTTGAATCCCTTTTCTTTTCCTCTGAATCCCTCCCTTTTCCACCCTATCCTGCAATTGTTACACCAGTAAAGAAAACCATACCTCTTCTTCCAGGAAGAATTAGCAGTCACTGGTTCTTCAGAAAGGGATGGTGTCTCATGGATGCCTCCTCTATCCACAATGAGAAAGCAAAGGACCCAATCTTGTGCAAGCTTCCATAGCTGCTGTGTGTTCATAGTTGCAATAGTACCTTTTGACTTTGACTCACTCCACTCTTTCCCTATCTTATGACTCTATGATTCTTAAATCATTTCTTCCCCTTCTTCCCTTCTTCTGTCATGTTACCTTGGTCTGCGGGTACTTACAATTATTTCCTGTTTCATAATTGGTACCCTTTCCATCTTAAGTGTCAGTGAGTCAAGAGCTGGATGGAGACAAGAAGTCAAAATAATTATGGGGAAGCCATGAGTGGACAAGGCAAAGGCCACAAGGAGAAAGGCTGATTCATGTAAGGAGCAGCACAGAAGCTGTTTCAATAAGAGGCAAGATGAATTGTTGCTTGGAGCCCAGTCTTCTGTTGCATACCAGTAGAGGTGTTTATGCAGGAGGAGGGATGGCCTTTTTAAATATTTGTCCCCCTGAAGCTGAAAATAAAAACCAGTGTGGAGGATATAAAAATAAGAGAGCCAAAGATGTGTTGATCCTTTAAACTATTGTCACTAGGGAATTTTCATGGTTTCATAGACATATCATCGTTACAGTATAACAATGTACTTTGATGGTACTCCTTCTGTTATCTTCTCTTCCCCTCCCTGTTCCTTGCATTAGTCCCCCTTCAATTGCCCAAATAGTCCCCTTCTGATTTCATCTCATATATTGGCTAAATATAGAATTGACACATGGAAGAAAACATATTTTCTTTCTTACCCCTTGCCCTATTTTGTTCCCTTCCCCAATCTGTTGGTCCTTAACGTGTGGGTGCTGGCTGTTGAATGATTCCATTATGAGATTCTGTAACATACTGTAATTTTCACTACCCTACCAAGAAATCTCAGGATATGTGTTACTTTATGCACAGTCCTGATAACTCTTGGTTTATGGTCACTGAAGTGACTTCCAGAAACAGAAAAATGAGCATTGTTGAAGGAGGAGGAGAGGGCCTGCTTTTCGTCCCGGCCACCCAGCTTATACCAAAAATAATCAAACAGAAATTGTATTAATTAAATTACTGCCTGGCCCATTATATCTAGCCTCTTCTTGGCCAACTCTCACATCCTAATCTAACCCATTTCTATTAATCTGTGTTCATCACGAGGTCGTGGCTTACTGGGAAAGATTCTAACCAGTGTCAGTCTCAGACAGGAGTTTCATGGTGTCTGCCACACTGTCTTCTTCCTCCCAGAAATCAGTTCTCTTTTCCACGCCTACCTAAGCTCTTCCCTATCAAAAGGCCAAGGCAGTTTCTTTATTGAACCAATGAAAGCAACACAAATATAGAAGGACCTTCTACATCATTTCCCCTTTTCTGTTTAAACAAAAAAGAAAGGCTTTCACTTTAACATAGTAAAATTACAAATAACAAAACAGTTATCAAGCAAGAACTACAGTTACCATATTTATATCTACTTTATCTTTTATCGTAACTAAGGAAAACTATAATTATAACTATCCATTCTTCAACTCCATCAAAGACTCCAGAAGAATATAATACTACCTAAGTAAACAAGAAGTAAGAAACTTCCAAAACTCTAGAAGTGACAGAGACATCTCGCTTTCTGGACAGTCACCTAAAGTTTTTCTGTACCATTTGGGCATCCATCTTCAGCCTACAGGCCCATAGTATCCAGCAGACATTTCCATGAAGCAGGAAAATTCAAAGATAGTTCAGTCACTTTCTTCTGTATCCTGCAGAATGTCTCGCAGACTCTTTTATGAAGCAGGAACCCCGAAGGACCATCTCACCTTTAGGCAAGTTCAGCAGTCCTCTCTCTGCGGGTTCTTCATGTCCAGTTTTTGCAAAAGTCCAGACAAGAGCACTTTCTTGCCCAAATGGCAAAGGAGACTCTTCGATGACCATCTTCCTCTTGAAGTAGCTGGTGCCGCCAGGAGCAGACGTGTCTTATTGTCATGAAAAATCCTAAGTTATTAAAACATTTTAAGTGTCATTCTGTAGTCTTTGAAAGATACGAAGAATATTGATCTAACTGAAATATGTCTCTATATATCTAGAAAATCTAATTAACATGACTGCAAACTTGACTATTATAGATGACTATCTATTGGCCTATATTTCTTAATTATACATTACATTTTAAAATGAACTACACAATCACAATATCTTAATCAAGATCAGAAAAACATATACATATAACAAATTTGACCTTAAATTTGTGTCCATAAATCAAGTTTTTGTTTTGTTTTGTTTTGTTTTTTCTTTTTTTTTCTTTTTTTCTTTTTTGGTTTTTCAAGACAGGGTTTCTCTGTGGCTTTGAAGCCTGTCCTGGTACTAGCTCTTGTAGACCAGGCAGGTCTTGAACTCACAGAGATCTGCCTGCCTCTGCCTCCCGAGTGCTGGGATTAAAGGCAGGCACCACCACCGCCCGGCCCATAAATCAAGTTTTATACCAATGCAAATTATTCAATCTATATCATATCCCCCTTTAAATGTAAAAGAACATTTATAAACAATATTTGGGAATATGGGCACAGTTTTTTCTCTCCAAACTGCTTCATGCTGTATGGGGGTGCTGTTAATCAGGTCCTTTATGGTATATCCTGTGTGCTAGGTTCATCTCAGTCTGCAGTTGAGTGAAGTAATTTTTTGAGGGTGTTTACAGCAACCTTTCAGGAGGGCATGGTCTATCATACCATATTGGTCTAGAAGCAATCCACAGGGTCTCATCTTCTGTGAAAATAAAAGAAGAACCTCTTTTCCAAAGCATCATATCCTTAGACCCAAATTTTGAAGTCAAGATACCTTTAGAATATATATGCTGTTTTAGCTTAGCAGACCACACAATTAAATGTCTCTCTGTATTTAGCTCCTTCACAGTCAAAAAATTTAAAGAAATCACAATAATACATATAATCCAGAGTCTCTGTGAATTTTCTATTTTTATGTGGCTTATTTTTTTTTACTTCCTTTAATCTATGATTATCTGTACTCTGTCTCTTTAGAGACTTTACCCTGTTTTTTAAAGCATTAACTTTATTTCATGACTCTCTATACTCTTTTTCTTTTCTTTCCCAAGCCTATGTACACCCATACAATACTGTGACCCATTTAGAGGTCTTTTATGTCTGAATCTGTCCTATTGCATTGTCTTTAATTCTCTACTGTCTTGAAGAGCTTTTAAAATGCTAAGCAGATTTGTTGCAGCTGCTCTGGATGTTGGCTCCACCTCTCTCCAATTTCAAAATGGTGGATGTACTATTTCTGCTGGCTCAGGGACTGCCAGGTAGGAGCCGCACTCAGCACTTTAACTCTGAGAATGAGCATGCAGCACATAAACTCTTTTTATCTGAATTACACCCAAATCTGCCATGCAGAGTACTGTGCAGCCTGGAAACATCTCTGTGTATAGCAGTCGGAATCTGCCATGATCTCCTGCCTGCCCAAGCCTGATCCTGCCACCTGCCCAGGCAGGTGCCAAACCATAGGCATGGTCTCAGTTACTTTGTTCCCGACCCCGAGTGGGCACACAAACATCCAGGCCCACAATGCTATATAGCCAGAGTTTGCACCGGTGGCAGGGCCCAGGGAGCCTCGTTTTAAAACTGCACGGCTTTTTTTTTTTTTTTTTTTTTTTGGTACGGCTGCTGAGTCAGGAAAAACTTTGTGCAGCACACTGCCAGCAAACAGCAAAACCTCTGTTAAACTCTGAATTGTTTTTGAAGCTCTCTCAGATTTTACGTGGAGTCAGTCAACCATGTTAAGGCACCAAACTGTTGAAGGAGGAGAAATGGGCCTGCTTTTCATTCTGGCCACCTAGCTTACACCTGAAATAATCACACAGAAATTGTATTAATTAAATTACTGGCTGGCCCATTATATCTAGCCTCTTCTTGGCCAACTCTCACATCCTGATCTAACCCATTTCTACTAATCTATGTTCACCATAAGGTCGTGGCTTACTGGGAAAGATCCTAACCAGCATCAGTCTCAGATAGGAGTTTCATGGTGTCTGCCACACTGCCTTCTTCCTCCCAGAAATCAGTTCTCTTTTCCATGCCTACCTAAGCTCTTCCCTATCAAAAGGCCAAGGCAGTTTCTTTATTGACCCAATGAAAGCAACACAAATACAGAAGGACCTCCTACACCAGAGCATTGTGAGTTTCCTTGGAAACCGTCACAGAGGTAATGAGAATGCAATTTTTATTGAACTTTAGATGAAAAAGAAAAGTCTTTTTTTCAATGTCTGGTCAGTAGAGGTCAAAATCCACCATCTGAAGTTAGTTTCTATCTCCTCCCCCATCTCTTTCTTTCTCTCTCTGTTTCTCTCTGTGTATTTCTCTCTCTCTCTCATCCTTTCTCTCTGTAAGAAGACTACATCATTTAAAAATGTGTGGGTCATCAGACTCCACTCAATAAAATTTTCTTCATTGATTTTAAAGAGTGGAATATTAAGAACCGGGGGCTCCATTATGTGGTGAACATGCCCTGGCCTTCTGTGGGCTGTTTTTGCCAATAAAAGTTCCACAGAGGAACTGGGCAACCTTGAAGTGACCTTCCCTCAGAAGTGGTTTGCATTGCTGGTACCCCAAGAGTGTTTTATAAAGTTGTCAGCCATGAGACTTTATTATAGCAAAGATGAAATGACAGACACTGGAATTCCTTTCCCCACAAATCATACTTTGCCGTGGGTATTTTAGGTTCATTAGGGGAGTCGAAGGCAGTGGTTGAAGGGTATGCATTCAGGTTTTTTATGGGTTTCTTGATGAACTGGGACTTTAGGGTTAAAACACCAGCAAGCAAACCAATGAGCTATGTCTAGGTCCTGCATCCAGCCATTCCACTTCTTCGTCTTAGACACTCAGGACAAAATCAAAGAGTTGATAATAATTTATAGGTTCGGCCCTGCTTTCATATGTTGGCCCTAGTTTGTGACCCCAGGAAGGGCACTGGGGTGAGCTACAATATGTCATGCTTGGCTCTGGGCTATGCTCTAATTTATAAGCTGCTTAAAATTGCAACACAACATTGCATATTTCTTTTTAGTGTTATTAAATGACTCCTTAGCTGTCTAAGTCACCAGGGAAACTTTCAAGGAGAACGTGGCCTTGCTTAGAAGAGAGAATGCCAAGGCCACATTTAAAGATGTCTCAGAGCTCTGAGCTCTGGAATGAACTCATTCCCATTAAAGGCAGTGCACTGAATGGGTCTTTGGGACAGTCTCCCCAGCAAAGGTAAGATGATGACTGCAATGCTGAGAAGGGACAGGTGTGTCAGTTTGGATGTTGGCATGGAAGTGAATGGTACTTTTCATTTTTTGAAGGCCATATAAGCACTGAGCTTGTATAAGCAGAGGCCACCCATTCTGTTGTTGGCAGCTATGCTGATTTTCCCTTGGCCTTATGCCACTGGTCCCTACCTGGCAGCCTTAGTGTTTCTAAACTCATGGGTGAGTAAGAGAGGAATGATGTCATGGCCTAAAGCTTTAGAGCCTGTCCTGCAACTAACTCTTGTAGACCAGGCTGGCCTCAAACTCATAGAGATCCTCTGCCTCTGCCTCCTGAATGCTGGGATTAAAGGCATGTACCACCACCACCCGGCAGCACTAGATTCTGATCTGAGAGTGTAAATCCTAATCTAATGCTGAGCGTTATGAGGCCCTGTTTGGAGTAGAGTTGGTGGTTTTCACCACAACAGGACAAAGGGTCACTGTCCTTCTCAGAGCTGCTCTTGGACTAAACACAGAGAAGGGATTCTTTTTATCAAGGCTTCCGCTGCTTTTCTATGTTTCTCTTTTCCAAAGAGGTTTTCAGGGAAAATTGTCCCTACTGACTGTTTCAAGTCCTGCTGCTGGGTAAGAGACAGTGGCTGGAGACATAGCTTAGATGGCAGAATGTTTGCCTAGTATTCAGGAAGCCCAAGATTTGATCCTTAGCACAGTATAAAGCCTGGCATGGTGGCTCATGCATGTAAACCTAGTACTTAGGTTTGCAGAAGGCAGGAAGGTCAGAAGTTTAGGGTCCTTTTTGGCTCTATAGTAAGTTCCAGGCCAGCCTCAGCTACATGAGGCCCTGTCACAAACAAAATAACAACAACAACAAAAAATCACTCCACACTGGCTCTGTCAGGGAATGAAACAACAAAGAAAATAATTCCACAATGGCTCTGTCAGGGAATGACTGACATTGGACTGCTTTACAAGCATAAAGAATTTTAAAGATGTATTTGACAAGACTGTATAGCTAGTGAAAATCCCACTAGAACTCAGAACTGGTGGCACTTGTCAGCGGTAGCTAAGGATCTCCACCATGAAGATTTGTAGTACCTGAATGCATCTGTGTTCTGGAAAGTTCTCTGGTCTTCATTACTACAGTCTCCATGGTCTAGTTACCTTGTGCTGAGCATGACTTAGGACCCGGTCTTAGATACTTTGGTCTTAAAGTGCAAGCTCATTTCTTTAAGAGGAGTTTTGACCAGTTAGCTGATTTCCATGGCCTTTGTTAGTATATGTGTGAAACTGGGTGGTAATTGTGCTTTTTCACAGTTTCTGGCAGTGAGTAACAAGAGTTAAGTTACATTGAAGGTTGAGGGCCATGCCTAGACATGGAGGAGGAACTCAACAATAGGAAAGAGCTACTGCTATTTTCACAAACTGATTTTTAACTTTGATTTCATATAAGTGCAAGGGTTAGATACTGGTACCTGTGACTTCTCTATAGTTGGTTAATCTGTGCCAACTTAATACAGGGAGTCTCTTTTTTAACAAATTAATTAATTTTTTTAAAAAAGAATCTTTTCTCATTTTACATACCAATCCAATCCCAGTTCCCACTCCTTTCCCTCTTCCTGCTCCCTTAACCTTTCCCCCACTCCACCCCTCATCTGCTCCTCAGAGAGGATAAGGTTTTCCATAGGGAGTCAACAAAGTCTAGCACGTCACTTTGAGGCAGGACAAGGCCCTCCCCACTTATCTAGACTGAGCAAGGTATCCCTCCAAAGAAGATGGGCTCCAAAAAGCCAGTTCAAGCAGTAGGGATAAACCTTGTCCCACTGCCAGTGGCCCCACAGACTGCCCCAACCATACAACTGACACCCACCTTCAAAGGACTTAGATTGATCCTGTTCAGGTTCCCCCACTGTCAATTCGGAGTCAATGAGCTCCCATTAGCTCAGGTAAGCTGTTGCAGTGGGTATCCCCATCATGGTCTTGACCCCTTTGATCACATTATTGCTTCTCCCTCTCTTCAATTGGACTTTGGGAGCTCAGCCCAGTGCTTCACTGTGGATCTCTGAATCTGCTTCCATCATTTGCTGGATGAAGGCTTTATGATGACAATTGAGATAGTCATCAATCTGATTACAGGGGAAGGTCAGTTCAGACACTCTCTCCACTACTGCTTAGGGGTCATCCTTGTGGATTCCTGGGAATTTCCCTAGTGCTAGGTTTCCTGCTAGTCCCATAATGGCTCCCTCAATCAAGATATCTCTTTCTTTGCTCTCCCTCCCTCTCTGTCTTACCCCATCTTGACCTTCTCATTCCTTCATACTTTTCTTCCACTTTCCTTCCTTCTCTTCCACCCTCACTTCTCCCCCACTCCTATGTTCCCAATTTTCTCATGAGATCTTGTCTGTTTTCCCTTCCCAGGAGGATACATATATGTTTTTCTTAGTGTTCTCCTTGGTACCTAATTTCTCTGGGGTCCTTTGCTTTACATCTCACATCCAGTTATGAGTGAGTACATACTGTGTTTGTCTTCCTGGGTCTGGATTACCTCACTCAGGACGTTTTTCTTTCTAATTCCATTCATTTGCATGCAAATTTCAAGAGGGCATTGTTTTTTTGCTGCTGTGTAGTACTCCATTGTGTAGATGTACCACAATTTCTTTATTCATTCTTTGGTTGAGGGTCACCTAGGTTGTTTCTAGGTTCAATACAGGAGTCTTAAAATACAAGAGGCTGGTCACATGCACAGCATATGCAAGGCCTCAACTTCTGCCCCTTTGACCTATCTTATTGGTTAAGTCGAACCAGGAGGCCAAAACTCCTGTTGAGGGAAGAAAAAGCATGATCAAGCCATTAAGTTAGGTCACAGGGCAAAGAGTGAGAATAAAGGACTGAAAAGCATTGCTCTGCCTTAGCAAATAGCATCGTTGTCTTCACAGGGCTCCCTGGAGTCCCCAGCAACAGTGGCATTGGTGAGACCCTCTTATCCAGGGTGAGGTAGTTTCCTCAGTGGGAAGCACCAAGTGCAGGGAAATTCTATGTACAGTGGGCACTGGGGCCAGATTCTAAATTTAAGTTTTCCTATTCTGCCCAGATCTTAAGGCAAGTTGCATATTAAGGAGAAGCTGTATAAAAGCTTTTGTGTTTCCATAACCTAACAGTCACCAGTCAGGTTACTACAGCCTGGTCCTGAATCAGCACAGGGTTGTCTCACTTGCTTTCCTCCAACTGGGCTTATTGAACAGATGTGAAACCGAGGTCCCCAGCCCCAGGCAACCCCTAGACCTGTGTGTAAGTCATGCCTCCCTTGGGCTTTGGTTTCCCTTCTTAAGAATTGGAGAAAACATGTTTTCTCACATGGGGCCTTCCTTGCATGGGAGACCTCACGATGATAAAGATGGTTTCTTTTAAAGGGCTCTGGCTCCTTGGGAGAAAGTTCCTGCATAAATTTGAAGTGTTCCAGTGAGATGGGATCCTGGAGATGGCTGTGTGAATAATAAAAATGTCAGCACCTGCTGCAGAGTACCACCAAATGAAAGGAAAAGAAAATACCATACATCAAAGACAGTCAGGGGTTTGTTTAGATTTTCAGCCCCCTGGGGGAAGACCACACCTAGTACATTGTCATATCCGATAAACGTTGAGAAGCAACTGCCTAGCACATGATGTGCATTTGTGGTAGCATGCCAGACAGGCTCTGTCATGGGAGAAAGGATGGCTGAATGGTGGTAGAGATCCAGCCTCTGTTGCTGTCCCTGAGGCTGCACTGGTGAGTCAGGGACCAGTAAGAGCTTTCTTGAGAGGACAAAAGGGGCTTCAAGAAGTAGCTGGGTGAGCTTAGCGTCTGAGAAATTAGCCAGTACAGAATCAACTTGTCGCATAAAGTCCATGCTCAAGTTCATAGGACCCATTCCTCAGATGAGTTTAGCCTTTGTGGTTGATGATGTTGGTCTCCTAGGCTTCTTCCTTAAGCACCTGTATGTGATTATGGAGGGGCTTTGTTAGTCACTGGAGCACAGTTGGTTTGGACGAGGTGGGATGCAGGCAGGCCTTGTGGTGGTGAAAGTCCCTAGGAGTGAGTCACAACCAATCTCAGATGGGAAGTGATGGATAAAACGTTGGTCTTTCTGGCCCCTCTTGGGATGGCTCTGTAGGATGTTTCTGTTTCCAGAGGCATCCAGTGAGACCGACCCCATGAAACCTACCCATAGAGGAGCCATGACCCTTTCTCATCCCCACCATCCTCTACTCCTTTCCTATCTCACTGCTCTGTTGCCTGTTGCCCTCTTCCATCCAGCACTGCTTAGGGCCATCTCCCCCAAAATGTCTCTTGTTTCAGGAACTTGACCTGGCAGAATGAAGCCTAAGACAGCTGGCAGACCCAGTATAAACCTTTCTTCCCAGGTTCTGTGGAAAGGATCACAGGCCACATGAAGTCATATAAGCCTTACCATCAGTGACCAATACAAATTGGAGAAGTCAGGCCTTTTAGCAGAGTTGAGCATGACTACGTGTTCAGCCTAGAGGGTAAGCAGATGGGAGGGTGCAACGGGCATGGAGGAGACAGATTCTCAGGGCTTCTTAGGATCAGATCTTGACACATGTAAATTGGCACTGCGTACTGAGATTTATCTCCAGGCAAAACCCCAAGGTTCCCTGTGCAATTCTAAAGGAAACCTTCCCAAAGTCTTGAGGATCTGGTGACCATATTTTCAGAATCAAAAACTGGGAATCCATCTGCCAAAGAATGTTTTGTTTATGAATTGTGAATGTGCCTGCTCAGAGAAAGACATGAGAGAGAATATTGGGAATTGATCCTGCTCCAAAGATGCCAGGATTTGTGGTCACCAGACTCAGGGTCATTTGATTTAGTGTTTCGCAACAGATTGGATATGTTACCACGGGCTGAGAGATGTGGGAAAGATCAAAAGGAAGAATTGGAATATTCTAAGTTATCAAGATTTGACAATAAGGCTAACTGCCAACAACAACAGTACTGCAATGTTATTTCTTTTAGCTTTACTATAAATGAAATAATTAAGTGCCTATAAACACATATATGACACTACTTGCTTATAGCAAGGCATGGTAACTTAAGTATTTTGTTTCTAAGGTGATGAAAATCATATTCTCTGAAAAACTGGAAAAGGTTTATTCATTAGCTTAACCCGTTTTTATCTGAGGCTTCCATGGGAAAAGGCTCAGTGTGAGCCATAAAGGTTGTGATAAATCAGTAGCATTCTTCACCTTCACTGGGTGAGAGAGATAGCCATCTACTGCAAACAAGACAAGACAAAATTACAAAGGAGCAATAAGGAGAGACCTAGTGGTCCCTAGTGGCATTTTCATAATGAGACAGTAAATTGTTGCTATGATTCCTGCTTCACACAACAATCTTTTTTTTCATATTCTTTTATTTTTCATTCAAAAATTTACACTTCCACCCCTTCTCCCAGTCCCCTCTCTCTCCCCCACTACCCCTCCTCCTTCCCCCTGCTTCCTTAAGAGGGGGCAGGGTACCCTGCCCTGTGGGAAGCCCAAGGCCCTCCCCCCTCCATCCCAGCCTAGGAAGGTTCACACAACATTCTTGATCCTCACAAGAAGAAGACACAAAGTGCCTAGTTCATATATGCATGTAGATACCACCACAATGGCTACTGAGCATTCCAGGCTTAGGAGCCTTCAGCTAAGTGAATACTGAAATGGATGATGAAAAAAGTACACGGCAGAGGCTAAGAAATGTGATGATAATGCTAACCTATTGGTATTTTAATTTGAAATACCCCTTGAAGGGCTCATTTCTAAAGGCTGGGGGGCTAGTTAATGAGCTTTGGGGAATCAACTGGGTTCTGAAGGCTCTGATTTCCTCAGGGGATTAGTGGGTTCATGGATTCTTGGTACTATAGGGAGCTGGTAGAAACTGACAGGTGTGGCCTCACTGGAGGAATTATGTCTTTGGGAGTGTGCCCTGGGAGTATATTATACCTGGTTCCCCTCCCTATCTCTCTCCTTCTCCCTCTCCACTCCATCTCCCCCCCTCTCTCTCTTTTCTGGACATCATGAGTTGAGCAGCCTTCTCTGCCACATTCTCCTTACACCATGATATTCTGCAGACAGAGGACCTTAGACCAGCATCTCTAAAACATAAGTCAAATAATTGCCTTTCTTTTTTAAAGATGATTTTCTCAGGTATTCTGTCTCAGCAACAGAAATCACAGTGGTTACACTGTGATTAGTAATTGATTCCCATTAAGAAACAGAATGTTTGTTTCCCCAGAGGGGAACATGGAGAAAGACACCAGAGACTCCACTATAGGGAGCTGTTGACTGATATGTCTTTGTGCTTTAAATAGGAACTGTTCCCCACAGGCTCATGTGTTTGGAGATGTGGCTCTAAGCTACTGGTGCTGTTGAGGATGTTGTAGAATATTTGGGAGGTAGAGCACTGCTGGAAGGAAGCAGGTCTCTGTGGGTGGGCCTTGGGCTTTAATAGTTCAGGCTCATTTCTTGTTTGGTCTCTCTGCCTCCTGATTATAGATGCAATGTGATCAGCAGCTTCATACTTCTTTGGTCAGGCATCTCTGACCATGGTAGATTTTATCCCCTCAAACTGTGAGCCAAAATAAACCCTTACTCCTTTAAGTTGCTTCTTGTCAGGTGATTTTTTTTGGTCACATCTACAAGAAGAGTAACTAATACATAGTCCTACCTGCCAAATCTTAAGATATTCTGTCGCCTACACTGCTAAGACCATACTACCTCCAGGGTTCTCACAGAAAATCACTGCAGTGAGCTAGAAAGGCTCATTCTGACTGATGTGGGATCCATCAGCCTTCACTTGAGAACTCCTTTGTTCTCTTTGTGCTGGTAGAGACTTTCTCCAAATGTCACTCTGGAGCTCTTCTGATCCATAGCCCTCCCTCCCTCTTTCTAATCAAAGTTCAGATTACATTACAGTTTGAAGTGTCTCCCTCCTTCTTTTTTGCTCCTCCACTCTAAATCTTTTACAGGAAAAATTTCCATTAACACGCCTTATAAGAGGAGACTGCTCGTTTGTTTCCTGGCCTCCCAGACCCAAATAATCACACAGAAACTATATTAATTACAACACTGTTTGGCCAGTAGCCCAGGCATATTTCTAGCTAGTTCTTACATCTTAAATTAATCCATTTCTATTAATCTGTATATCACCACAAGGCTGTGGTCTACTGGTAAGTTCTGGTGTCCTTTTCCTTCGGCAGTTACATGGCATCTCTCTCACTCTGCCTACTCTTTCTCTATCATTATTCTTATTTCCTGCCTGGCTTTGCTCTGCTAAGCCATTGGCCCAAAGAGCTTTATTTATCAACCAATAAAGCAACACACATAGAGAAGGACATCCCACTTCAACTCCTAACTAGTATTTTTTCCCAGAAGGTTGGGGCCAGCAAGGGTCCCTCTGATTGAGATCTTGTGTTTGTTTGAGACAGTTGTTTCTTTGATGTGGGACAAATATAATTTTCTAGTTGGAGATTACTGTGCTGCATACAGAAGCTCAGTTCCCATAATATCTCAGTGAAATGTCAACTTGCTCATTGGTGTGCACTGTTGAGAGAGTTGAAGAGAGGTGAGCCACTGGCTGGCTCTGTCTCTGCCTCCTACAATATGTGGATTGGGTAAGAAAGTCTGTTGATATATGTAGGAACTATTGACTGTGTGTCCATGTTTACTTCATGGGCCTTATTTCATCATAATCATATTTTCAACACAAATTCATCCTATAGTCAGTAATAGCTGTTCAAACTCTTTTTTTCCAGGAAGGCATATATAATCCATTATTTCACAAAATGTAGCAACACTTTCTTTTTCTTATTTTTGATTCAGAGTTTCATGTAGCCTAGGCTAGTCTGGAATTTGATGCTATAGAGTTAAGGATACCTTGAACTCCTAATCCCCTCACCTGTGTTTCTCAAGTGAAGGCATGCACCACCCTTTCTAGCTTTCTACATGGAACTCTTAAAAGAATGTTAGTGTTTCACTTCTGTGTGTTTGTCAACATTTAATGTAGTGTTTACTATTCATTTTAGCCAGTTGTTTCATTTAACCATTTGGTTGATATCTGATGCATTTTAGTTATACTTTTAATGTGCACTTCCCAGGTGTTCAGTGATCTTAATGTTTTATTTCACATGCTTTTTGACCACTTAGGGCTTATTTTCTAACTATCAATTTGAGTCTCTTGATAATTTCCTAATTACATTTTCTAGTTTTTCCTTGTTGATTTACAGGTATTCAATATATATTCTGGCAAGTTATTTCCCAGATATGTACTGAAATAACATCTTCCATCTTTAATGATGATTTTCAATCAGCAGAGTTAGTTCATACAAGTTTTTCTTTATGGTAACTGGTGTTATATTCTTTGTATGTGTATGCGTGTGGTATGTGTAAATGTGTGTATACATGTTTATGGTAGGCGGAAACAGACATCAGTTATCTTCCTCTGTCTCACCCCACTTTACATATGAAGATAGACTCTCTCTCTTGAGCCTGGAGCTCCCCAACTCATCTAGTACAATTAGCCAGTTTATCTCAGTAATTTCTGAGTGCTAGGAATACAGGGTATACACCCTGCCAACCTGGCACTTACATGGGTTCTTGGTATCCAAACTCTTGTCCTAATGCTTGCACAGGAAGTGTTTTAAGCATGGAGTCATCTCCTCAGTCCCTCCCTGCTGTACACTTTAAAAGTTTCTATGTACATGTGCAGAACCTAGACTAATATACACATATGCAAGAAGTGAAAGCAGAGGGAGCTCTTTGGGGAAGGAAGGTGGCACATGATGGGGGACAAATATAAGCAAAGTACAGTAACATATATATATATATGTGTGTGTGTGGGTGTGTATACATACATAAAACATTCAGAAGAGTTTCATTGTTCCTGTAAAATTTTTACATGGGTTCTAGCCCAGCTCTGCATATAATCATGAAGGAAGCACTAGCTGGGACTGATAAACTTTAGATTTAGTATAGATAAATGTGTCCTCCGAACATGCACCCACAGTCCTCTATTTACCAGCAGCTGGCTGAGAGACTGCTTTGCTGTTTCTGGGTAGGGTGGATGTAGGAAAGAAAGTCAAGTAACTGCTCACACACAGATATCTATTCTGTGACATGAGGACACTCTTTTCCCCATCTTCCCTCCTGTGAGGGTGGTTGGGACAGGGTCCCCGTGATCATGCTTAGAAGTACTTTTCCCAATAGAAGCCTATGTGTGGAGTTAGCCATTGCTTCTCCTTCCCACCCAGTGGCTCCCACCCAGAGCCTTCCCTGAGGATCTGCTGAGAAGGAACAAGTCCTTCAGAATAGGAGAGATGCTGCTATGGTTTTCTCACAACAAATATCTCAAAACAATTGCCCTTTCCTTTCCCAGCCACCGAATCAATGTACCCACACATTTTAACTGATATGCATCCTAATGTAGACAGATGTTCTCAGCTGAGAGCCTCAAACAGTAAATGGAAAGAACAATTTAAATAACATCTCTGTAAAACCTGGGAAAATCTTTCTAAAGGATTTCTATTAGACACATTTCATTGTGCTATTCTGTCCATTCAAAACCACACATTTACCCAGAGCATAAACATAGCAGAGGACAAGAGAGAGGGGAGAGAAGAAGAGGAGGAGGCAAGGAGGGAGGGAGAAAGGGAAGCAGAGAATGAGGGAGAGAGAGATGGGGAGAGAGAGAGAGAGGGAGAGAGAGAGAGAGAGAGAGAGAGAGAGAGAGAGAGAGAGAGAGAGAGAGAACACATTGATTGGAAAAAGCTAGTCTGAATTCCCTAGCTCTGAACCTATACGGTTTCTGGAACATCCACACAGAGTAGCTACTAAGTCTACCTAGAAGGAAGGGAAGATTGGCCAAATGTATTCCTAACAGCAAAGATGATGTTTTAGTGTTCTAATGCTGTGAAGAGACACCATGACCATGGTAGCACTTATACAGGAAAGCATTTAACTGGGGCTGGCTTACAGTTTCAGAGGTCAGTCCATTATCATCATGGTGGGGAGTATGGCAGGACACAGGCAGACATAGTGCTGGAGAAGTAGATGAGAGTTCCACATCCTGGTCTGCAGGCAACAATAAGAGAGACTCTGGGCTTGGAATGGGCTTTGTGAAACCTCAAAGCCCAACCCCAGTAACACAATTCCTCCAAGGCCACACCTCCTGATCCTTTCAAATAGTGCCACTGCCTAGTGACCAAGTATTCAAACCTATGAGCCTGTGGGAGCCATTCTCATTCAAACCACCACAGATGATTTTATTCATGCTTCAGGAAATTGCCACTTCATGCTTACAAACTCTTCTGTGATGTCTATTATCACTGGGTTAGAGATGAGGATCACTGCTCAGCTTTGCTCTCCAGAAAGGCTTGGTGCCCAAAAGTAGAAGTATGTTTATCCAGTGGCCTCCTGATTTCAGCTCATTTATCCAAAATCTGTTTCAACTGTAGAAAGCCCCTTGGCAATGCCTACCCTCCTTACCATGGTTTGTACCCAGGGTGAGTAAAACAGAATAAACACTGACCTCTTCCCCAACTGTGTGATCACCATGCCAAGTTTTAGCCTGCCCACACAGCACTTCAATTCTTTCTTCAGCCTGGTCCTCCTTCTTCATGATGGCTTCAGGGGTTCTGCTTGCCCCTCTAGGAAATGGAGGGTGGGGCAGTAGGGTTGCCAACAGGATACAAGCACAAAGGTCAAGCACAATGAGCCTTGGGGTGACAGATATCCAGGGTGCAGAGGTGTGCTGCAACCAGCAGTTAGTGTGGAACCTGTTTCTGGATGCCCTGCTTAGCTGTGACATCATCCTGACTCTGGGCACCAGCAGGATGTTCAAGACAAATCTCAGCAAAGGTACAGTATTTATGGTGCTTCAGAAACCACAAACCTTGAATCAGAACAACGACTCATGTCGATGAATATTTACACGTAAGGTTGTTTGGGCAAAAAATTATACTGTGTGACACACTGCAGTTTCTAATGCCACTATGATGAACAAATATGCAATGGAGAGGTGGGAAGGATGGAGGGATGGAGTGATGAGTGTGTAGTGGAGAGAGTCAGAGCTAGAGACAGGGACAAGGTGTGGAAGAAGGCTGTGGTGGACCGGGAACATGTCGTTGCAGAGAAGGGCTGACAGGGTGATGTGTGTAGACTAAACCTTTGCAGACTCAGCCCTAACTCACACTGCCTGCCCTCATGATCGCCCTGATTCTGAGCAATAAGAGGATGTCCCAGATGAATAATGGTTCATTTTCGGGATTAGACCTTGAAAGATCTTTATGGTCTGTGCGGCCCCTGGAGGCCATGTTGGGATCCATGGTCCAGAGCCCCAGGCTGTGTTGAAGCCCAAGATTCATGCAAATGTCTGTGGTCTGGGAGGCCACTGGAGGCCCTGTGAATGTCTGAAGCCCCTGCTACCAATGGAAGCCAGGTGGACTTCCATAGTCTGTGTTACAGCAGGAGGCCTTGTGAGTATCCAGGATCCCATTTGCCACTGGAGGACCATGTTGGTGTGAATGGCCTGTATTGCCCCTGACTGCCATATTGGGGTCTGTGGTCCTGCAGCAGTAAGGGGCGTGTTGATGTCCACGACCCGTGTTACCACCAAAGGCCACTCAGATACCCATGGTCTGGGCTCCTGCCTGAAGCCATGTTGATGTCTGTGGCCTATGTTGCTGTCAAGAACCGTAATGGTGTCTGTGGGCTGTGCTGTAGCCAGGGGCGGTATTGATGTCTATGGCCCATGTTACCACCAAAGGCCATGTGAATGTCTGTGGCTCTGTGCCACCTCCTGAAGGCATGTTGATGTCCATGGGCTGGCCTGCTTCTGGGGACCATATTGGTGTCCATGGTCCATATTGCCCCAGAGTCCAGGTGATATCCTTGGCCTATGCTACCACTGAGGGCTATGATGGGGCTCTATGGTCCATGCTATGTCAGGGGGCTGTGTTGATGTCTGTGGTGGTCTATACTGCCACTGGAGACCTTGCTGAGGTCTTTGGCACGTGTTGACTCTGGAAACCACATAGATGTCTGTAGTCTATGCTATCACCACAAACCAGATGGAAGTATATGATCCATGATCCTGCTGACTGCAAAGGGGCAAGGAAACTATTCATGCAGTGGTATGGATGACTGAAGACTCACAGTTGAGAAAGAGGACATACAAGGCTTCTGTGATAACCTTTACCTCCACCTCAACTGAAGTAAGAGCTGAGACAAGAAATGATTGAAGAGAAAGCTTAAAAAACTGTAACAAGCGTGCTGAAATGTAGCTCTCCACAACTGAGGGGAAAAGGACTCAGCTTTTTAAAAGAAGGGCTGGGTACTGGGAGTTTGACCATGCTCCAGTGAGTGTATGGGCAACAAACTTGAACTCACGTTTTTTTCCTTCTTTTTTTTTCTTTTTTGGTGGGGAGGAGGTCACAAGGGTGGGGGAGTGAACCTGGGAGGACTGGGAGTTGAGTGTGATCAGTGTGCATGATATGAAATTCCCAAATAATTAATAAAAATATTATGTTAAAGAAAAAGAAAGTAAAGATAAGTTGTGCTTATGACACTAGGGGTCTTTTTTACAGCATAGATGGAGACTAGCAAAGGTTATAAGAGGGCATTTTCTTCTTCCAAGGGACACATCATACTGTCTCTACACTTTAGTTAAATTTTCCCTTTAAGAGCTGGCAGAAAGAGGATCAGATTCGTGTAAATGCCTTCAGAAATTTCTGTTTTGGCTGCCTTTATTTTATTTAATTCTTTTTGTATAAAATCAGGATGGATATTCCACTTTTAGGTCTTGGTAGACTGCCCAAATATATCCTTCAAAATTAGACCCATTTCTTAAATATATCTGGAGCAGCGTCAAAAAGGCGTCCGAAGCCAAGGCTGGTGTGTTTTGCGAGCACTGCGTAGAGATCTCCAAGGATTTCGGCTATGTCAAGGCAATATTTCTGTGGACAAAATGTGTATCCAGCCTGACATTTTCCATCCTAGATTCTGTACCTGCTGTGAGGATATGGAATCTCTGAGGTTGGGGTTAATAACAGAACTTTACTGGCCTCCAAGGGCTGGCTCCTCACAGTCATTGTTCACAGACGCCAGATGATCTAAGAGGATCCTGGAAACCTGGCACCTTGCTGCCTTTTGGCTAACACCACCAAAGAAAATTAATTGTTATTGGTTTTGGAAACTCTCACCCAACACACAAAATAGCAATATCAGCAACTATGCTCCCCCCTCCTTTCTTTTTGGCAGAGATTGGAGTTAGGAAGATGGTAAATGCTATAATTTTTATTGTAACAACCCCAAATGGCTGGTTTTAGGGCAAGTAAGGGGTGTTACATTCCTGCGACTGAGAATATTATGAAGTTTCACTTTACTAATTTGCCTGAGTTGATGAAATGTAGCGATTTTCAGTCTTTTGCCTGACTCAGTGTGTTTTGAACTTCTGGTCATTCCATACCTAGGACTAGTTTGCTTCTTAGTTGGGGAAAAGGACAGTCATGGGTCAAATCATCACACCCTTTTTTCCATTAACCTTCTCTTTCTGTAGTCTTGTCTTACCTTGATTCAAATCACGGTACTCTTTCTTTGCTTAGACTTGAATCTTTTTCTTCTGTCAAAACTGTGGGATCAATGCCATGTATTCCAAGAAGACTCCTCAGATTACCCCTCCATTTCTTAGAGGAAGCCTAATTCTAGTTCTGTGCTTCCTCTTAAGGCTCATTTGACTTGCATTCTCTGCTTGCCCATTCACTCCCCTTCTTCCAGGTGAGACATGAGCACAAATCACATCTAGTTATCCAGAATTATTCTTGTGATCCACACCATGTTTAGCACCCAGCAAATTCAAAGAAGCTCATAGTAAATGAAAACTTAGCCAAGGGACCAGAGTTGTCAGATAATAATACTTCATAAACCCCCCCATAACCTTAAGTTCCAGAACACTTGAAAAGCTCAAGTTCTAACTTCCATAGGCACATGCCATTTTGGGTTAACCCTGTGCACCATTTGCTTCTCCCTCCCCTGCCCCCACATCACCTTGACTGCTGGCTTTGCCTCTTGCTATGTCTTCTTGGAAGAAGAGGGAAATGCAGGCAGCTCCCTCTTCCCCACAGAAGCAGGTGTGATCCCTAAAGTCCCTTCCCCTAGGGTCTTTTCTCACTGCCTGAGAGCACATTAGGAAGCCAGCCAAGAATCTGGTCTGAGCCAGGCATTTCCTTCTGGCTTGTTGGTTCTCCAGCTGAGATGAAAATGCTGACTTTTACTTGCTCTGAAATATGCAAAGGAGATGATCAATTAATTCCTGATGGGCTCCCCTGCCTCCTGCACTGGATCTTGTTTCTTTTCTATTTCTTAGTTACATCTTCCATCTCGGCCATGAACTTCTGAAAAAACAAAAATAAACAAATATAACAACAACAAAAAACCCAACAACCCTACTTTGCTGTTGAGCATGAATTAGACACTTCTGCCTTCTGTTACTTTTAACCAGAGAGCCTTAGTAGGTATCTTTTTAAAAAATCTGGTATAGAGTTGCTAAGTAGCAGAAGCCTTAACATGAGCTAGAGGTTGAACTCTTCTATCCTCAAAACCAGCTTCCTGCAGAGTGAGGTACTTTTCTTGTTGATCAAATATCTGATGGAAGCAACTTATTTTGGCTCACGGTTCACAGGGCACACATCATGAAGGTGAAGGCATGACAGTGGCAGAATCTTATACTGTGGCTCATCATAGATCTGTGAATCAGGCAGAGCGCTTGGGCTGTAAATAAGGCTGTACTGTAACCCTCAAATTCTGCCTTTAGTGACCGATGTTCTCTACCCCATCTAATGGTTCTATAGCACCCCAAACAGCACCAGTAGCTGGAGACTAAGTGTTCAAACACAGGAGCTTGTAGGAGACATCTCACTTTCAGGCTCCAGCATGGCAGAAACTTAAGTATAACAAAGGTTAACTTCATTTGAATAATTCCAAACAGTCTATAAAGAAATTTTGGGTTCTTTGACGGGGGAGTGGGGAAACAGTGTAATTTTTCAAAATCAAATTCAAACGTAATTATTTAGTGTCCTGTCCTTTTTTAGAAGAAAAGTCAGGAAAAAAAAAGTTATAAAAAATTTGCTTGTTCATTTGATTACTTGCTTGTCCAGATGGAATAATGAGGATGCTTAAACTCAAGATGTGATTAGAATCTCTGTTTCAGGGGATAGATAGCTTGAGAAGAAGGGAAACATGGCAAGGGTCTGTCCATGAGCAAGAAGCTAGTATGTACCCCCTTTCTAGGCTGGAAGACTCAAGGAGCTCTACAGAAACAGCACATATCTTTCTAGATGTGAGCTCTCAGTGGCTAAAATCCACATGGCTTTAGAATTGGGCCAGGTGCCTTTGGGAGGCTGGTTGGAGGTAGGGACCCTGAGTTTCTCCTCTGGTTGTCTTGGCAAAGAACATACAAACTGAATGAGGTACCTACCAGTTTCACAGACTTCTGGAAACAAACACTGACCTGCTTACACAGTTTTTGAAAAATCCCACATCAGACAGAGAGCTGGGACAGCTGCCTCCCAGGTGGCCTTGCCAGGACAAACACACTGCAGGACCTCAGTGCCAATAGAACCTAGCTGGCATGGACTCACAGAGACCGTGTGGCAGCCCATGGGACTTGCTCTGGACAAACAGCCCAATGCTGACACATGTATCGAACCTGCAATCAATACATCATCTGTGACAACGAACCAGCTGGGAAAGGCATTGACTTAGTAGACTGTTTAAACTTAAGACTTATAGAAGAGTTTGATGGTTAGGTGACTTTAGAGAAAGAATTAGCATATCTGGGGGGAAATGAAACAGGCACAGTAAAATTTAACATGTGGTTTTCTCCTTTCCAAAACCTATTTTCTTTTGTTATCTCCCAAATGAAAACCGGGGACAATAGTTAATTGATAGGTTATGCTCCTTTAAAAATTTTTATTCTAACATTTTTTTCCTGGTAGGCATTTTGAACAGGGGAAAATATATTCTGTATTTTGCATTGTGAAAATAATTTAGGATAAGTGACAATGAATCAAAATGGATAAGAAAACATACAGGAACAACTGATGCCTTTTGATTGGATTTGTCTGAGTGTTCAACAGCTCAAGCCACCATGCCTCCATATAACCAGACATCTTTGCAGATGCTCCCGAGTTTCTTGCAGGAAAGGAAGAGAGGAACCAATGAGTTTCATAGGTCCTAGGTTATTCCTAAGCACTATTGAGATAGGAATGGAGAGGAGAGCTTTGGGAAAATCTGTGAAAAGAAGGAAAAAGGAGTGCTTGATTTTTTTCAGCTCTATCCAGTTTCCTTTGTAGATTCTCTCAAATCTGGGGGGAGGAGCTCCTGTCCAGAGATGAAGACAAGGAAAGAAAACAGAGATATCTTATAGAAGAAGACCATCCCCTTGGTTGTAAATAGGAAAACCTTCTTGTTCTGAGCTTTTAGTCCAGAATTGAGCAGTGACTGGTTCTCAGAGGTCTCAGGAGTTCTGACTAGACCATCTCTCCTAGTCTTGTTTCCAGTGTCCTCTGTTGGGGAACACATACCCCTGCTCCCTGCAGTCTTTCACCTGCCATCTCAGTTTCCTGCCCAGGTTTCCTTATTCTTCTGGTGGGAGTTGGATGAAGATGAATTCTTGTTTTGCTTTTAGATTTGAAAAATCCCCAGTTAGTTTTTTTTTTCCCAGGGATCCAGGAGAGTTTGGAAAAATTATTGTTGAAGGTTACCCTAAGCCCAGGAGCTGAGATGGGAGTAAACAGACAAACAGAATGCCACTTGACAGAGAGTGAGTTGAACGGGCTGTGTTTACTAAACTGCCTTTCAAAAAAGCCTTATCCAGGAATGTTCTAATGCATAGAACAATTTCCATAATGCAAACCTTCCCATTCCTGTATTGTGGCACGATGCTAGCTATCACTTGTTTAACACCTGCTCACTAGTTTTCAGAGTATTTAGCAGTCGCCTTTTCTGAGTAAAGAGAGCCATCTTCACAGGCTCAATACTCATGATCCCAGTGGTTTTCAGAGCATCATTGTTAGAAACTGGAAGAATGCTTAGTCCAAGGTATATTGAATGGGAAGACCCAACTCAAACTCATTCAGAGAATGAAATGAGAGAATAGTCTCTCTGTCTAAGATGATGGAAATATGCTCTGAAGGATGGAGATGTTAGAGCTACATGGAACAAATGGTAAGAGAAGTACTAGAAGGGAAATATTTGAATCAAAGGCAGAGTTAGGTAAAAATACAAACATTTTAAGCATCTAGTATACTACATAATTCTAAACACCATGCTTTTGCTGATTCCTCCATCCCAACACAACTATATGAATTTGATATTATTGTTATCTACAACTGTCTTGGTCACTGTTCTGATGCTGTGAAGAGCCACCGTGATCAAAGAAACTCTTAAAAAAAGAAAGCATTTAATTGGGGTCTCGCTTACAGTTTCAGAGGCTTAGTCCATTATCATCATGGCAGGGAGCATGGCGATACACAGGTAGATATGATCCTGGAGAAGCAGCTGAAAGTTCTATTGGCAGCAGGAAGAGAGGAGGCTGGACCTGTCTTGGGCTTTTGACACCTCAAAGGCTACCTACAGAGACGCATTTCCTCCAACAAGACCACACCATCCAGTCCTAATCCTTTCTAACAGCTCCACCCCCTGATTCTGTGGCAGTAAACATTCAAATTTATGAGCTTATGGAAGTCATTCTTTGTTTGTTTTTGTTTTGTTTTGTCTTTGTTTTTGAGCCAGGGTAGTCCTTTGTGTAGTCCTGGCTGGTCCTGGAACTCACTTTGTAGACTAGTCTGACTTTGAACTCACAGATATCTTCACAGAGATCTGCCTGTCTCTGTCTGAGTGTTGGGATTGAAGGCCTGTGCCACCACAGCCCTGCAGATGGGCTTCATTATTATTCAAACCACCACACCCACTTGCAAGTAAATCAGTTATTTTTCTTATTATTTTGACCAAATATTTGGCAAGCAACTTAAGAGAGGGGGTATTTATTTTGCTTCACAGTTTGAGGGTACAGAGTGGCATGAGAAGGATCTGAAAACAGGCATCTGCATGGTGGCAAGAGTGTATGCCTGGGACATCTCGGTGGCACAGGAAGCAGAATGTGAAAAGGAAGTAGGTCTGGGCTATAAAACCTAATATCCCCTTCTCATACTCTTCTACCTTCTCCTTTAATGCTATTGCTCTTAAATGTTCCACAGTCTTTTAAAACAGTGCCCCCAACTGGAGATCAAGTGTTTAAACATGTAAGTTTACGGGGAACATTTCACATTCAATCTATAATGTTCCTCTTCTGGTCCCAGTAAGCTCATGACTGTCTTCTTATGAAAAATGCCCTTATCCCAACTTCAAAAGTCCCCGTAGTTTCCCTCAGTCTCAGCACTATTTAAAATCCCAAAATGCCTTTCGAGACTCAAGACAATCACTTAATGGTGAGACCTTATAAAATAGAAAAGTAAGTTAAATGCTTCCAATCTGTATAGCACAGAATAAACAATCTCATTAGAGAAGAGAAGACCAGGAGGAAAGACTGTGCTAATGCAAGACTGAAATCCAGCAAGGAAAACAGCAACATGTGTGGCCCATGGAAGGTTTATCATAGCTCTAATTAAACTTTGGACAGTCTTTCCACTCCAGCTTGCTGCCCAAGTGACAAGTAGTTTCTCTTCTGGATCTGGTTCACTTGGTGCTTACTATTTTCCCTGGCAAATATGCCATGGTCCTGCCATTGCCAACATCCTGGGATCCTCACTGCAACATAGGTTTTACCTCTCTGCCATATATTCACTGGCCTTGGTGACCTCCTGGAATGTTGGTGCAAGTCTGCGGCCCTGTAACTCTTGCATTTTTCATGTCTGTAAAATCATTGTTATATGAACAACACTGGCAAGTTCTGCTGCCAATTCTGGACATGGTGTAGTCAGTCCCCTTCTGCCACAGCTACAGTGGCCTTTTATGCACCTTGGTGGCTGTATCTGAAAGAACACTTTCCTACGTGGTTATTTTCAAGCAAGGAACCTCTTCAGTGGCATTCTCCTCTCAGACTGTCCCCTCTCAAATGAATTTATATTTTCACACGTTGGAATCTTCAGTGAGTGGAGTCTTGATCTTAGGCTCCTGTCCTCTTTTCCCACTGCAGTACTGTAGTTTTCTCTACACCGCCACGGATTCTTTGGTAGTTATAGCTATTTGTTACATGCCTTAAAGTTTCTCATGATCCTCTCCTGACTGAACTGTACATTTTTTCATATCTTTGTGCTCTTTCTCAATGTAGAGCTGACTAAGAGCAGCAAGCAGTGACCATGCTACCTCCTACGTGTTATGTATTCTTGGAAATGCCTTTGCCAAACAAGTAAGTCCATTAAGTTTTAATTCAGCCTAATTCAAAATTTGAGGATCTTGTGAGAATGCAGCCAGGCTCCTTGCCAGAATGCAATATGGATGTCCTCTAGTCCAGTGAACCATAGTGTCCTGATTTCCCATCAGAAACTTCACAGGCACAGCCTTTACTGTCTGCCATTCTCTCTCCAGCCTTCCACACTCTCACCACAGTGACCCTCTACTTTCTGCTTCTAGAATTCCAGGGATTCTGTAGCCCATGGCTCCAAATTCTTCCACATTCTTCGAGCAAACCAATTCCAAAAGCTTATGAAGCACATGCCAAGTTTTATTACAGCAACAGCTGTGTCCAGATACCTGACAAGAAGCACCTTTAGGGGGAAGGTTTTAATCTGACTCACAGTTCAAGGCAATGGATCATCCTGGTACAGGTGTGGGCCGCTGGGAATCCTTATATACTGACAGAACCGGAAGCAGAAGGTGAGGTCAGGCTGTGAAAACTCGGGGCCTACCCAGAGAGGCACCACCTTCTAAAGTCTTCACAACCTTCTAGGCAAGTGTTACTGGCTAGGAATCGAGTGTTCAAACACATGTTTATTGGTGGTAATGATGGGTACATTTCCCATTCAAACCACAATGGATACCTTAAAGGCGATTCCATCCTTGTAGGAAGCCACTACTGTGATCTCAGGTTTGATGACTTAGCTTTAGGTTCCTTGGAAGCCTTTGTTGCCTGCCATAGGTTACAGTGTATCCAACACATGTCTAATAGTGAATAGAAGACATGAAGAAATGAGCTAAGGGCCTGAGAATTGCCCTGTACGAGATTTGACTTCTAACTGGGTTGTCCTGGGAAAAATACTGATGACCTTGACAAAAAGATAACTTTACTGTCTTTACTAGAAGATAAAGAACTGTGAGAATGGTTGCACATATGGATTTCTATGTAAATGGTTTTTAAAATTTTCTTTTCTTTTGTTCACATTTGGCTATAACTTCTCCATGTTCAGTATCTCCCAGATATTTCATATGTGGCATAGTATAGTTGAGCTTAACTCAAGAAATATTTTTCTGTTTCATGAGTTTACATTAGTAAAGGTTCTGCCTAGGGGGGTGATAGTTTCAAAAGTTGTAGAAAGGACAATACTGTTTACATGACTCACAAAAGGACAATCTGGAAGAAAATGTAAGCATGAATGTAGCACACACAAACAATAAACTAGGTAGAAGAAAGCACAAATAAAACCCCAAGAATTTAACAGCAAAACACTGCAGAGACATGCGGAGTGGTGCATGTACTAACCAAGCTATTTTACCAGAATGCACCATATGGTTTGCACAAAAGCACACCTCTTCTAAATGCTTTTAGTTTGGAGACTACCTTCGAGAGAAGCTGCTGGAAGAACATACATAACAATATATCTTTGCTGGACAACCGTGTGGAGTGGACATCAGTGGGAGTAACACTTCCATATACTTCCTTAGTGATTATAGAAAGGGGTTCAGTAGAGACAACAGATTTCACACACAGAGATTCAGCAAGCTGGAGCTGCTGTTTTGTCTTACTATCTCTGCAAAATATGTTCAAAACTAAACCCAGATGAGCAATTTGTTGAAAGACAAAGAGGTGTGAAAGTAGGGGCATGCATGTGGATTTCTATTCCAAGGATTTCTTTTAAATTCTGTTTTGGCTTTTGTTCATGTTCATCTATAACTTCTCCATGCTCAGTGTCTCCCAGTTAATTTGTACATGGCATAGTACAGTTGAGTATAACTCCAGAAATATTTACCTAATATTTTGTCCAATGAAAATGAGCCTAGAAAAATGATGTGGGCTTGGGGCAGAAGACACAGGATTGGTTTCTAACCGCAATTCAGACTTACCTGCCTTCAAGTCTTCTTTGCCTGATCACTTTTAAATAACTTTCTCTGCCTTCTTCAGCCTATATATCGTTTCCAAAATAGCATGAAAAAGTTTTCTCATTGTATTTCAAAACGAAAAATGTTCCATCTACATCTGGAAATACTAAAATATGTGCTTTTCTACAGTATTTTTTTAAAACTAGGTATGGACAAGGTTCTGACCCTTATTATTGGAACTTAAATCCAGATGGGGCCTGGTAAGGTTCTAATCATTTGATGGTATTCTTTTGTGAAGATTTGTACATCTTTAGGGCAATTTCTGCTTTAAAGAAGTTATCATTTGTGGGAGGTCCCTCATGAAGATTTTAAATAGTTTGGGGAAATTTTCTCTTTCTTTGAAGGTTTTTATAATTCAGTGCAAACACTTGCCAACTGAGATGGTCACATTCCCCCACTGTAAAACCTCCTCATCAAAAATAAATCCAATCTCTCCTTTAATGTATTGACTGCAACTATGCTGAAAGGTTTTTCCCTTTTCCTTTCTTTCCCTTTTTAATGTTGGAAACACTGAAAAGAACAAACTTGTGTTTGAGTAAAACTACTTTTTTTTTTTAAAGTTGTACAGGGTGACAACCACAATAGAAAACTAGGGGATACATATGCTAATACCATTGAGTAGAAGATTAAAATAACAATGATCAAAGGAAAGGGTGGCTGGATGTGTGACATTTCTTTCTTGCAACTTACTGCATCTTTATGGAAGCCTTATTGTAAGGCACACACGTCCGAGGTTCAAAGGCAGACTCTGTCAATAAAAGGCTTAGTGAGAGGCTAACGTCGGTCTAATTTAAAAGGTAACAGATCTATAGATGAGCTAATAACTGCCAACAGCATCCCAAATTTTTTCAGCCCACAGCTGGCAGATTCCTCCTTTCTTCCACAAGTCTGAGAGCTCTTGATGTCTCATAGTCTGCTTGAAGACAGCCATCAGGCCAATTCAGCCCTGGAGCGCCTCAATCACCATACCCTTGGATCTCTGGTAAAGGGATACTCTTAATTCTCTGCATTGGCATCATTCCAAGGGCATCTGTCTCTGGTGACCCTCAATAATCCCTTATGATTTCAAAAATATTATGGGATTTGTCTATTTTTGTTGTTGTTGTCGTGTAATAAAAATGTCAATCAACAGGTAACTTATGAATTGTAGAAGCTTCAAAAAAAATAAGTTTCTTTGAATCACAGATCCGGAGACTGAGAAGTCCAGGGATATGACACTGGTGTCTGGCAAGGGACAATGTTGTCATGTCGCAGAGGGCATCCATAGGAGAGCCCAAGCAATTTGTGGGTTGCCAATGCATCTGGGAACCCTATTTTCAATGAGCTATCAAATTCTATAACCTTCCAAATGAGTCACTCTGGAATGCCCTATGAATTTGAGAGTTTATTTTCTAACGGTGAACTTAGGGAACACAGTGAAACTGGAGCAAGACTCTGGTCTCAAGCATTACAAGGACCTGGAGCCCACTTGGCATGCAGAGAAGTGATCAAAGACCTTCTGTGTGTCAGGTAGGTAGGTACAGGAGCTACCGCCCCAGAGAAGACAACAGCGTTTGTCCATCCAGACCATCTGGCCCACAAATGGGTGAACATCTCTAATCTGCATCTCCACTGCGGTCACCCTTAATTTGTTGCAGCTGCAGCTGTGACAGACAATGAGAACAGGTGAAGGCACCCCCTACCAGAAAATGTTCTCAGCCATTGCTTGGAGGATGAGAAATCTATTTTCTTCCTGAAAAGAGGGTGTGGCTAGAAAGGACAACAATTGCCAGTGGGGGTTGGGAGGCAAAGATGTCGACAGCAGCCTGCTTGCCTTCCTTCAGGGACACACCTGTGTTCTGTACTCAGATCACAGAAATCTTTGCATCACCAATACTTCCTGTAGCCAGGGGTGACCTTGACCTTCCATGGAGGCTGGTGGTCCCTTCTGCCCTGCCTTATTCTTGATACCTGAAATCATCATCTAGGTGAATGACCTGTCCTAATCTTTAATGATAGGCTCTGCCTTGAAAAGAAACTCTAAAATGTGACAACTTAAAAACCATTTAGCACAGAAGAAAGAATATATATTATGTGAAGTAATAGTAAGGTAATGAAGCTGGAGAGGAGACAGTAGATTAGAAGACAGCTGATTGCAATTTAAACAGAGTGGTCAGGAGAGATCCCATGCTCACAGTGATATTTGAGCCCAAAGTGAAAGAGGTGATTAAGTTGTCCCCAGAACAGATGAAGAGTTCTTGGGAAATGGCCAGGTAGTGCAAAGACTCTGGGGGCAGGATCCTCTTGGGCTGTGGTTGCAGGAGTGAGACTCACAGAGAGGAGAGATAGGTTGCAACATGCAGCCTGACCATTTCAGGGCCTGTGAGGTGGGAGCCAAGACTTCGGAGCATCCCATATAGAGACTGTGCAAGTCAAGCCTGATTCCCTCTCAACTTTTCTGTCACAGAAAGTGGCCTGTGCAATTGCCATACCACTTTCTTTCTTTTTATGATTCCATTCTTTCATGTAGATGGTATTTATAATTCTTGTCATTAAAATTTGTGAGGTGTTCATGTCAGTATGGCTGGGAAAAGGCTGATTTTAGAAACTTTATTCCTTGATTCATAATGATTGCCAAGCCCCTTGTCTGTGTGTCTAAGGAAAGCCACCAGAAGGCAGAACAGAATCCCTTTGTTCTAAAAGTCATCTGTGCACTTCTGAGCCACAGGCATCTGTGATGATGCTGGACAAAGGTCTGCTGTGGAAGGAAATGGGTGTGTCCACTTACATACTATTGTGAAGATGTCAGGTGAGCCCCATCTTTTCCTTCTTTCCATCTATGGAGCACTAGAGCATGGGTATGTTCTAGCATTCTCTTTCTTATAGACTGATTGTTCCTATTTAGAATTTGCACTTCAGTGTTATATGGTGGTTTGAATTAGGAATGGCCTCCACAGGCTCAAGATTTGAATACCTTTTGAATTTTAGAAAAACCTTGAATCTTCTCTTTTTATATTGGTCAGTTCCGGAAAAGGCCATTTTGTCTACTTGCTGGTGTTCAGAACGTTTGGATTTAAGGCAATTAATGTTTTTAATTTTTGCTTGAGTTTTTTCTGTCCGTGGCTCCACCCTGCCGTTCTGTTGAATTTACTCTGCTGGTCTTTCCCCTGCCTTTGTGTTTGTTTGACTTGTTACTTTATTTATGTTCAACCTGGCACAGCTTCTGCTAAATGTACCCAGTGGCATTAGCATCACACTTTCTGTTTATTCGACATCCTTCCTGCAATTATAAACACAATGCTGCTTATTATTGATAGTTTTGAATTTCCATTTTCACTGTGATATAATTTATATAGCTAAAAATTTCACACAGACTGAAACTCATGGTGGTAAAGTAGATAACAGTGTAGTAGTACATCTTAATGTATACAGTAGTAGATTTTTAGTGTTTTCTCAAATATTAGGTAATCACTAACTAATGCTAGCTAGAATGTTTCTATCAACTTAAAAGGAAATCCCATACCCTGTACCCGGTTTTCCCTTATCCCCACCGTGGCAGTTACGAATCTGCTTTTCATCTTGTATCCTCTGCCCTTTGAACATTTCAAAAGAATGGAATCATGTAAAGGGAGCTGTCAGGTTTCTTGCACTTAGTGTACATTTAAATTTTAAAAACACATTTCATTTATTCACTATTATTATCAATATGCACACACACATATTGTGTGTGTGTGTGTGTGTGTGTGTGTGTGTACACGGCATGCGTGCACATGGGCTCCTGTGCCACAGCACAGGCTTGGAGGTCAGAGGTCAGCTTTCATGAGTCAGTTTTCTCCTTCCACCACGCAGGTCATGGAGATTTAACTCAGAAGTTCGGCATCAATCACCTTTGCCCTCTGAGCCAGCTCACTTCATCCTCAGGATGCTCAAACATGCCACAAGGACATGTGCTCAGCATAACGTTTTCAAAGGTACAATATTTTAAGCTCTTTGAGAATGTCATATACTATGCAACATACTTTGCTCAGATCACCCCTGCAACTAACTCCTCCAAACAGTGTAACATGTTTAAGACTTATCAGGTCATAGCGTGTGATATTCCCTTTCATGCTGGGTAAACTGCAGGATGGCTTTGCACGTTCCATGGCTAGGATGCATCGCGTTTGTTTATTCGTTTATAAGTTGGCTGACATCTGAGCTCTTTCCTCTTTTTGGCTGTTACTTACTAGGCTGCAGCGAGTACTTGTGTACGAGTTTCGGTACAAACACATGCTTCCACTCCTCTTGCGTATGTATCTAGGACTGAAGTTGCCAGGTCACGTAGCAAATTCATATTTATTAGCTAGAGGGGACCCTCAACCTCATTTTGGTTCTGGCTTACTTTACTACTGTATGCTGATACTGACACCTTTCTGGGTGGTCTTCATCCTTCTTCTTTGAAGAACAGTAGATTGAAATTCTCAGTCCAATTTCTAGGTTATTCTTATTTTAATTGATGACTTGTAAGGATTTGGGTTAATTTGTGTCCTTGGCCTTCAGCAGAGATATACTTTATAAATGTTCTTTCCCATTCTCCGGCTATATCTTCATGTGATACTGCATCGGAACATGAGCATTTTAATTTTCTTCTTTTTATTTTAATTTTTTTATTTATTTCACATACCAACCACAGTTCCCCTTTCCTCCCCTCCTCCTGCTCCCTAGCACGTTAAATCTCAATACACTACTATCTATTGGTTTTCGTTGTATCTTGGTGTTATAACTAAGAAACTCTTGCCAGCAATGATATCATGAAGATTTCCAGCCGAGTCTCCTGTAAGAGTTTTGTATTCTGAAATTTCTTATGAATGACTACTTGGGTTTTGTACATGGTGTGAAATGGGGGCTCACGTTCATTTCTCAGCATGCAGACCTCCAGTTCTCCCAGGATTATTTGCCGAAAGATGATTCCTTCCCTTTGGAATTGTCCTGACTCCCCTGTTGATAATTAAATAACTACATTCTGGAACTTTGGTTCTGTTCCCTTGATCTTTATGCACGCGTAAATGCCAGAGCCACGTTGTTTTGATTATTATAGATTTTCTGTGAGTTTTGAAATCAGAAAATGCCAGCCCTCTAAATTTTCTCATTATTTTAAAGAACACACCAGCTGTTCTTAGATTTTTTTTCCATGAGATTTTGAATCAGAGCCTCCATTTCTGAATAAAAGGTGGGTGGAATTTTCACAGGCATTGCACTGAATCAGTAGAATAATTTGTGGAAATATTCTGATCCTAGCAATGCTAAGCTTGTTAGTCTATAAGTATAGGTGTTTTTTGCTTATTCATGCTTTCTGTTTCAATGTAATTTTATACTTTCAGTATATATGTCTTATATGGATTTATTTACTTTAAAATATTTTATTTTAATAATTATAGTATCTTTGAGTGGTATTATTTTTCATGTTTCTGATTACTCATTAATATTGTATAGAAATTTAGCTAATTTTTCATATTGATAATGTAGATTATAAATTTCCTGAAATTATTAGCTAGTAAGTAGATTTATGGATTCTTTGGGGTAGTCTCTGCATATAGTAATATATAATTTGCAAACTGAGATTACTTTAATTCATTTTAAACTGATGGTATAGTTAGGTTGAACACAATATAATGGTGTATAGAAGTGATGAGAGTGGTATGTTCTTTCTGTTCTTCATTTTAGGAAAAAACTTTCACCCTAAATTACGATTCTGTGAGTTTCGAAGATGCTGATTTGATAGTAGGAATTCCTCCTCTAACTTCTAATTTCTATATTGAGTGTTGGATTTTTTTCAAATGTTGATTGCTTTGATGCTTTGATTCATATAAGCAGGATTGTCATTTTCATTTTTTCTATTAAAATGGGGTGTTATATCAATCAATTTTTATATGTTAAACTAATATTGCCTTGTGGAATACATATAACTTGGTACTATCATTTTCCAGCTTGCTAGGATTTTGCTGAGCATTATCTGTGCATATATTTACAAGTGATACTTGGTCTATAGTTTGTTTTGTAATGTCTGCCTATACTTTTGATATTAGGACTTTCAAAGAATGAATAAAGACACCTTATTTTCTTTTATATATTTTGGAATTATTTATAGAAGTCCATTGTCAATTTTCTAAATACTTGTCAGAATTTGCCTTGGAAACTATCTTATCTTAGGCATGTCTTTATTTAAAATTCAATAACCTTAAAAATTTTCAAAGGAGTATTTAAATTATTTATTATTACTTTTAAGAATTTCATATATGAGTATTGTAATAATATCACTTCCACTCCACATTCTCTTCCTTTCAATTCTATTTCCCTCTACTCCCTCTCAACTTTATGACCTCTTCTTTAATTTTTATTGTTAAGTGTGTGTGTGTGTATATATATGTATATATACACACATATATACATACACACACATATATATCCACACATAGGTATATATAAATATACCCATCGAGTCCATACATATATGTGTTTAGGGGATGACCACTTGGGATTGGATAACCTATTAGGATACCTATCCTTGGGTCTTTGGAGAAGACTTACTATTCTCTTGGGAGCTCTTCATCAAGGGGTGGGGCTTGTAAGGTTTCCTCTGTCCATGTTGGGGGATCAGTTGGTGATGTCACTGTGCAGGTCTTGTTTAGGCAGTCATATTGTTGGGTATTATCTAGATATCTAATAGTGTTAGTTGGTTTATAGTACTCCTGAAGACTTCCATTTTCTGTATTTTCTTTTGTATGGTTGTTTACATCCATTATTGATAAAACAGTTTTGGAACCTCCAACTATTATTGTTAAATTGTCTTCACCTCTGATTCTGTCATTTTTCTTCATATGTTTGACTATTCTGTTGATAGGTGTGTTGTTATGTTATAATAGTTGTATCTATCTTCTTGATAGAGTAATATTTTATCATATAAAAACTATTTCTCATGAATAATGCTGCTATGAACACAGTTGAGCAAATGTCCTTGTGGTATAAGTATGGGTATATGCACAAAAGTGGTATTGCTGGGTCTTGAGGTAGATTGATTCCCACTTTTCTGAGAAACTGCTATCCTGCTTTCCGAAGTGGCTGTATGGGTTTGCTCTCCCACCAGCAATGGAGTAGTGTTCCTCTTACTCTGCATCCTCTCCAGCATAAGCTATCATCAGTGTTTTTGATCTTACCCATTCTGACTGGTGCAAGATGGTATCTCAGAGTCATTTTGATTTGTATTTCCCTGAGTGTTAAGGATGTTATACATTTCCTTAAGTGTCTTTCAACCATTTGCGATTCTCCTGTTGAGAATTCTCTAATTAGATCTGTACCCCATTTTTAAATTGAACTATTTGGTATTTTGATGTCTTATTTCTTGAGTTGTTTATGTATTTTGGAGATCAGTCTCCTGTCCATTGTGGAATGGTGAAGATCATTTCCCAATCGGTTGGCCACCATTTTGTCTTATTGACTGTCCTTTGCCTTACAGAAGCTTCTCAGTTTCAGGAGGTCCTATTTATTTATTGTTGCTCTCAGCATCTGTGCTACTGGTATTCTATTTAGGAAGTGGTCTCCTATGCCCCATGAGTTCAAAGCTACTTCCCACTTTCTCTTCCATAAGGTTCAGTGCGGCTGGATTTATGTTGAGGTCTTTGATCCACTTGAACTTGAGTTTTGTTCATGGGGATAGATGTGGATCTATTTGCATTCATAATAGCCAGAATCTGGAAACAACCTAGAAGCCCCTCAACCAAGGAATGGATAAAGAAAATGTGGTAATTTACACAATGGAGTACTACTCAGGGATAAAAAAAATAATGACATTTTGATAGTTGAAGCAAATGGATGGAACCAGAAAAAAACATCATGAGTGAGGTAACCCAGATCCAGAAAGACAGACATGGCGTGTACTCACTCATAAGTGGATATTAGACATAAAGCAAAGGATAGCCAGCTTATTGTCCAAGACCACAGAGTAGCTAGGTAAAATGGAAAACCCTAAAAGAAACATACAAGGATCCCTCTGGGAAGGGGAAATAGACAAGATCTCCTGAGAAGATTCGGAGCCTGGGGGTGAGGGAGGGAGGACAGAAGGGGAGGCAGAGAGGAAGGGGGACGAGGGTAAAGAACATGAGGGAATAGGATGCCTGAGATGGGGAAAGGGTAGAGACAAACAGCAAGAAAAGAGCTATCTTGATTGAGGGGTCATTATGAGGTTAGCAATAAAGGTGACACTAGGGAAATCCCAGGAATCCACAAGGATAACCCCAGCTAAGACCCTAAGAAATATCAGAGGGGGTACCTGCCTATCCCTGTAATCAGATTGATAACTATTTTAATTGTCATCATAGAACCTGCCTCCAGCAACTGATGGAAGCAGATGTAGAGATCCACAGCTAAGCACTGTGGACACTCTCAGATTCTAGTCAAAGAGAGAGAGGAGTGATAATATGAGCAAAGGGATCAAAACCATGATGGGAATACCTACCGCAGCAGCTGACCTGAGCTAGTGGGAGCTCACTGACTTTGGATTGACAATGGGGGACCTGCCTAGGACCAAACTAGGCCCTCTAAATGTGGGTGTCAGTTGTGTGGCTGGGGCGGTCTGTGGGGGCATTGGCAGTGGGACCAGGACTTATCCCTAGTGCTTGAACTGGCTTTTTGAAACCTGTTCCTTTGGAGGGATACCTTATTCTGCCTTGATAGCGAGAAGGGGCTTGGACCTGCCTCAGAGTGATGTGGTTGACTTTGTTGACTCCCCAAAGGAAGCCTTATCCTCTTTGAGTAGTGGATGGGGGTGGGGTGGAGAGAAGGTTGGGGAAGTGGGAGAAGGCGATGGAGTGGGAACTAGGATTGGTATGTATAATGAGAAAAGATTATTTTAAAATAAAAAAAATTTGACTTAAACTATTTCTTTGTCTCTAATAAGTTTTGTCTTAGGTTCTGTTTTTTTTCTGGTCACTTCAGCTTTCTTTGAATTGCTGTTTACATGGAATGTCTTTTTCTATCCTTTGACTCTCATTCTGTGTTGTTGTTGAATCTAAATGAGTTATTATAGATGCCTATCTCTTATTCATTGGAATGCTTTGTCCATTTACATTTATATAAATTATATACCATAGCTATTAATAATAGAGGATTCAGTTCTTTCATTTTACTTTCTTTTTATATGTTTTATATCTTTAATTCATGTAGGGTCTATCTTCACACAAAAGGAGTGTTTTGAGAGTCCTTTGAGGTTGGGGATTTGTCAGTTTTTTTTCTAACTTATATAAGCTTTGTTATACATCTTAGAAATATATTACAATATAACTAATTATTGTAGTCTTCTATCAGTATATGAAATTCTAAGTTATACCTTTCATAGAATTCTGTTTTCCAATATATTTCTTCTCTCCACACACACATGAATTTAAATCATATGTGTATTGGTGCAAAAAATGTACAAATTTAAAACTTCACCTCAGTCATTTTGTATTAAGTGTATCTCTTCATGTGTAAATATCATGCTGTGTGAACTCTGACCTTGTTATCTCACTGTGAGGATTTCTGTCTTGGCACGATTTTAGCCAGGTCACACCTGACGTTGGGAAACATTAATACTCTTGGTATTTACCCCACTTATATTTAAGCTTCATTTTCATTAGATGGCTTCTGGACTCTCTGATTCAGTTGCAAATACTTTTCACCTTTCTTATAATGTTTTCAGTGTCCCAAGTGTGCTTTGTATACTTATTTGCATAGCCCAATTTTTACATTCCAGCTCGACAATTATTTCTAGCTATCTCTGTTTTAATATCTTTGCTGTGGTAAAATACACATAATAGAATAGTCCCTAAGAATAGTTCCCAGTTATTTTTAAGCCTATTATTTAGCGGCATTAAATATAGTCAAAATATTGTAAAGCCGTCACCATCAACCTCAATGGTTTTCTCCATTCCAAAGAGACCTGTGTACCTGTGAAGCAGGAAGCAGGAGCTCTCCATTCTCTTCTCCCTTGCCTCATTGCTAGGAACATCTATTCGACTTTATGAACTTGCTTGTTTCAGGTACTAATGAAATCCTATGGCGTTTTGTCTTTTTGTGTCTATATTATTTCACTTGGCATAACTTTAGAAGCTAGTTATTTTTAGTACGTATCTTAATGTTGTTTACTTTTAAGTTTGAATAATATTGCAATTTAATATCCTATCATCTTTTGTTTATTCATGTGCTGATGGGCACTTGAGCCCATAATATTGTTATGAATATTGTGGTACAAGTATCTCTTTGAGTTCTCACATGCCATTCTTTAGGGAATACGCTTAGAAGCAGAGTTTCTTTATCATGTGGTGATTGTGACTTTTTTTGAGACTCCTTCACTGCTTCCCACAGCGACCGCACTATTTTGCACTCTCAGCAGCAATGCACAAGGCTTCCATCTTCTGCACACTTTCACCAATGCTTGTCATTTTGGGGGTTTTAATTTTTAAACATTAATGAAAAACACAATAAAGATATGAGGTTGAGTTGACTACTCCTTAATGGCTAGTCGTGTTGATCCTCTTTCTGTATATTTCCTGGACAGATGTCCATCTGCTTTGGTAAAATATTTATTTATGTCTTTGCCTGTGTTATATTTTGTCTTTCTTCTGCCATGTTGTAGCTTTTTATGTATTCTCAATATTAATGCCATAGCAGAGATGAGACTCACAGATACATTATTCCATTCTGTGGGTTGTCATTTCTACTTACTCCACAATGCATTCTGATGCACAGAAGTTTTAAATTTTGATATAGTCAAATTTATGTGTTTTATAGTTTGTGTTTTTGGTGTCATACCTAATAAATCTTTTGAAATATTTTGTTTGAAACTTTTGTGTTACATTTTCTTCTAGGATTTTTGTAACTTTAGTCCTTACATTTAGGACTTCAATTCAGTTTTGCTAATATTCAAATAGGGTGTTAGGTAAGCATACAATTCCCCTCTCTCTTTTTCTGTCTGTCTTTCTTTCTCTCTTCCTTTGTATAAGGCATGTAGTTTTCTCAGCTCCTTTTGTGAGAAGATTGTCCATTATTTATTAAATTCTTTTGGCTCCTCTGTCCTAACCAAATAAGTCATATGTGTGGGAGTTTATTTTTGGGTTTTCTAGTTTTTCCATAGGCCCATATGTCTTCTCTTATAGTGTTGCTACAGTGTTTTGATTATTACAGATGTGAGATAAATATTGAAATGAAGAAACATGAGTCCTCAAACTATTCTTTTTTGGTCTCAAAGTTGTTTTGGCTATTTGAGATCTCTTGAGATTCCATAAAGATTTTACTATGAATTATTCCTTTCATACTATCAAGCTTTTGATAATAATTGTACTGAAATGTGGATTTCTAGGTATTATTATCTTTACAATCTTAAGTTTCCAAGAACATAAATAAGACATTGTTCCATTTATTCATGCATCAATTAATGAGTGATATAACTAAAAGTACAATTTGTTTTAGCAAGATTTTACAGTTTTTAGTGCCATCGTTCACTTCATTATTTCCTAAATTTTTAGTCCAAATTTTTTTAATTTCATTTTTTTGTGAACACACAGAGAGAAATTGACTTGTGCATGCTTATTTTGCATCCAATTACTTTGTTGAATTTGTTTATTGATTTTAGATTTTTGTATGCAAAACTTTAAGGTTTTCTATATGTAAAATTGTAACATGTTTCATGAAGATATTGCTTCTCTCTTAGCTTGAATGACTTTTATTTCATTTCCTTGCCTAATTGCTCCAACTAAGACTCCTATTCCTGTGCTGAAGAAGCAGTGAGACTCTCTCTTCGCTTTCTTGTAGATCTTTAGCAGGGAAGGCTTTCGGCCCTCTTTATTCAGCAAAATGATGCTAGTTAGGAGGCTTTAACAACACATGGCCTTAGGCTGGGTGTGGTGGCACAAACCTTTAATACCAGCACTTGGGACAGAGGCAGGCAAATCTGTGAGTTACAGGTTAGCCTGGTCGAAAGAGTGAGTTCCAGGAAAGTCAGGGCTACACAGAGAAACCCTGTCTCAAAACAACAACAAAAGAAAGGAAGGAAGGAAGGAAGGAAGGAAGGAAGGAAGGAAGGAAGGAAGGAAGGAAGGAAGGAAGGAAGGAAGGGAAAGAAAGGAAACTACGTGGCCTTTATTATGTTGAAAAATTTTATATCAACATTTGGATGTCGGATGCATTTCCTGCATCAATGAAATGGTCATGTGTGCTTTCTCTTTCATTTTATTAATGCAATGTATTGCATGGATTGGTTTTCATATGCTGAGCTATCATTGCCCACGGTGTATAGTCCTTTTAATGTGGTCCTCAATTTGGGTTGCTAGTATTTTGTCAAGGATTTTGGCATCAGTACCATATGGAATATTTGTATGTCATTTTTCTTTCCAGGCTTCATTTGACTTTGCAATCCAGGTGATACTGATTTTTTTTTCCTCAGTAAGACTAGTATGAGGTCATCTTTGAATGTCTTGTTGCTTTTGGTCAAGAAACTGTCTAGTCCTGGCCTTTTCTCTGTTCACTGCTTTGCTGATGGCTGGATTCAATGTCCTTGTCAACAACAATCTACTCATTCTTCCTGTTTCTTTACACATGGGTTGTGTGCTGGGATGCCATTTTGATCTAATCTAGCTGCTTGAATGGAAATCACTGGTCTTGTTCATTTTCTGTTTTCACACATAGGATAGGACCCTATAAATTGCTGCCTGTCAATCCAATTGGGCCCCACCTGCTTTCATAGCTAAAGGATTGCAAGACACTGAAGCTTATCTGTGAAAGTGAATCATATAGCAATGGAAGAACCTAGTCTTTGTGGCATGGACCACATGACCTCCCCCTGCAAGCCTCAAGTACTTATTAACTTGCTTTTACAGAGAATATTTCCTGACTTCTATATTAGACAGCTGTTAAATAGTTTGTTTTTACCTAAGATGCAGTGGTGTTCAAGTCAATAGTGACACCCATGCTAAGAGAATGTCACATTATGAAACGGTTGCAGATTTTAGAGCACCTGCTTGCTATACATTACGGAGTATGGAGAGGCATCAGTGTGTAGGGAGGCAGGATCTCTGGGTTTGTTTCCAAGACTAGACAGCATGTTCCTTCATTTTAGGGGAGCATGTATATCAGATAAAGTGGGGAAGCAGCTCAGTTAATAAAACATACAGTGCAGAGGTCTTTATGAAGCCTTTTGATGTGTTGCTATCTCAATATACCATGAGAATTCTGAGAAGGATGATGCCCCTCAGCCTGGCAATTCAGTAAGGTTGGATGAAACATCAAAAAGAAAAAAAAATCCAACAGTTTTCTCTTTCATTCTTAAAATATATCTAAAGGACCCACTTCAGAGTATAAACTCCAGGGCTAAGAGGTGTCCCTCAGTTAGCCCATTATGAAATTATACTTCAAATTCTTTGTTCAATTTTTTTTAAAAGAAGGATCATTCATAGATGGTTACATAAATAACCTTTACAAACCCAGTACACACTTTTCACATTTCCTTTTCCATTTGGTTCGAATGTCTGACTCTCCAGGCCCTGAAGCTATAATGGTCAGACAGTCCAAACACAGAGAAATCATTGGTAGCCAGAAGTTGCAGGGATCAGGTTCCACGACAATGTGATGATGGCTTCACGGAAGCAGTAATGGACTCCTGGGTGAAGGTTGGGGAGGAATTAGCTGCATAAACAGGATGTTGAATCTGCTTCTTTTTCTATAGTGCGAAGAGTGTGAAGAGGCGGTCTTAACGTTCAGAGTGGCGTCTTTTGGCCAGCACTCCTTAGCAAAGCATGGAGCATTGTCAAGTGTAATATAAAATGTCCCAGAAAGCTTGCAATTTATGAGTTTAATGGCACACCTGAGGGTTACAGGGCTTTTTCCATCTATTTATAATGGCCCAAGACTTATTTAACAGAGAGGAAGCAAGATGACTATTCCTGATCTCTTTCTAACATTCTTCCCATCTTGCTGACTTCAGATGTTGGGGGTGCAGCAGGTGTAGTAGGATTTGTAGGTTGTTTTGGCCGCACTTTAGAATCACACACAAAGGAAGAAGAGGAAGCATGGTTCTTAATGAGCTATAAATACTTCATTATCTGCAAATGGGATGATCTTACAAATCTCACACATTTTTCTTTGTTCATCTGTGTTTTAGTTCAAGAGCTTTTAAAAAATGAAGGCTCAAGAGCTTCTTAGCAGTGTGATTCCTCTCTATTAGCACCATTAATCTGAGGACCAAAGAACTATAGGGGAACTGCTTAGATGAGCAAGTTATGGATCTAATTCATCTCTAAGATTGCAACCATTGATGTATATTGATTATGGAATTTAATGTATAAGTTAATAGGCACTCATGAAACATATTGCATATCATGCACCAATTATATTCACTCTCCCTTCTACGTTCTCTCCTGAGCTACTTAATTTCTCTTTCCAATCCTTAATTTTCTTTGATACTTTTTAAAAGCCTATAAATGCTAAAAAATAATAAGCCTAGTTTTCTTGAAGTGGCTTTTAAGGGTTTTACTGATATAAGTGCTATAATATAGTGTATTTAGTAGTTGGTCTTGCTTTTTTCTTTAGGAGAAAGCAGCCATCTTTATAGAATAAACTCACTAGAATAAAACTGACTTAAGATGCACATGACACTGAGGATGAGCAAAGTGTTCTGCGTGTGGCGCTCACATCACAAGCTGTGTGATCTTAATGATGTTAAAGTCATTTCTTCAAAGTTTCCTTATAATATAGTGTCTTAATTTCTTAATTTAACTCTCCTACATGTGCGCACACACTTATTTATCTAGTGTGTAAAGTGCAGAAACCATGAATGCACTGGGACTATGTTTGTGTGTAGGGTCTGATTATTCACCTGTAGCATAATCCCAGACACTGTAGGAAGGGAAATCCCTTTACTCCCTCATTCCAGGTGTGCCTCCAGAGCCCCTCAGGTATTTAACCTGAAATGAAAGCATAGAACTCTGGGTCTTACATATGAATTTTCTGAGACCTTGATGCTGGTCTTCTCTCTTCTAAAACTGTGAGTGATGTATCTGCTCTTATAAAATGACCCAGTATAGAACATTTTGCTATAGTGATAGATACAGACTAAGACTAAGGCAATGAGCAACATATGGTGGTGTCAATGAAGTCTAAGAACTGGGAACTCTTGCTACTTGCCATGTGCTGCACTCACACAGTGTTTAGGGAGTTCACTTATGAACAAACTCCATTTTCAAAAGGCCTACATTGCTTCAGCAAGCAATTCATTCATGTCTTTTTGGGAGTTGATGTGTGAGAAAAAAGAGAAAGATTTTAGAAAGAAATTGTACTTACAATTCACGGACAGCCTTAAATCAGGCCTGGTGAGGCCAGCTACTTGGGTGCCTAAAGCAGGAAGATCACAGGTTCAAGGCCAATCTGGCTGCATAATGAGCTCAAGGCCATTCACAGAGCTGAACAGCTTTGTGAGAAGGTGTTTCAAGAAGAAGAAGAAAAAGAAGAAGAAGAAGAAGAAGAAGAAGAAGAAGAAGAAGAAGAAGAAGAAGAAGAAGAAGAAGACAAAGAAGCAGAAGCAGAAGCAGAAGCAGAAGCAGAAGAAGAAGAAGAAGAAGAAGAAGAAGAAGAAGAAGAAGAAGAAGAAGAAGAAGAAGAATAGGCTAAGGAGGTAGTTCAGAGATGGAGTATCACTTAGTAGCCACAAGGGTTTGGATTCAGTTCCTAATACTACAAATACGAAACAACAACATCAAACAAACAAACAAGCAAACATACCACCACTGTCATCTTTATTCCTGTCAACTTCTAGAGTCTTACCAGAACTGTTGAACATTTGCCCACCTTCCAGTATTTCTCCTAAAAGTAAGATTATGGAGACCAAAGTTATTCCCTCCAAATGTATTCCTAGAATCCTACTTTCCCATTAGAAGCCCTGGAGCAGGATGGTGTGTTTTGGGTTATGAATGTGCATGTATGTGTGTGTGTATGTGAGCGTGCACACGTTTAAGTATGTGCAGGTGGCATTCTCCATGTACACATGTGAAGATTAATGTTAGGAGTCTTCCTCAAATGCTCTCCTCCATATTCACTAAGTCAAGGTCTCTGAGTTGAGCTCAGAGCCTGGAATCTGACCAATGAGCTTGCTGCGGCTCCTCCGTCTCTGTTTTCTGAGCACTAGATTTACAGGTGGGTCAGTGATGCCCATCAGGCATTTACGTGTATTCCTGGCATCTGAACTCGGGGCTTCCAGCTTGCACAGCAAGTATTTAAACAATTGAGTAATTCTCCCAGTACTACTTCTCTCCCCCCCACTTTTTTTTTTAAAAGAAAAACCTGAAGTGTTTGAGTCTAAGCTGAGAGTGTTCCTTGTTTCCTATCTTTTGATGGCAAGGACTCAATTTTTTTTCCCTTGGCCCTCTTGTCTTTGTAAATAAAAATTTCCCAATATTTTTATTGGCCACAACTTTATTAACTTTCTTTTGGTGTGTGTGTATGAATGCATGCACGTATGTCTGTCTGTCTTTATGCTCTGCCATATGTCATTTCTCAGAATAGAAAGCATTTCTAACTTTAGGTAATAAATAACAAATTTTCAAGAGCTAAACTGGAAACGCCACCTCTGACTTATCCATCATTTCTGGCTCATGCTTCTATAAAACACAAAGCACATACTTTCTGACCACAATTGAAACCATTTTCAAATAGTGTTTTTGGAGGAATGAATGTGTATAAGACTTCTGCAAACCATTTGTTGAGACAGCCATGAAAATCTTCAGGGTTCTCTATTGGATTTTTCTTTATTTCTTCCTTTTTCTCAATGATCATTTTAAGGTTAATGCAACAATAAAGTGGGACAATTTACTCTTTGAGAAACAGAAAAATATCTAAAGGACATACCACCTGCTAGGGACAACCCACACCATGTGACCTGAGGAAGGAAGAAACTTGATACAAGTCTGACATTTCTCTCATTGATGGCCCCCAGAGAAGATCCAAACTATCCAACCAGGTTTTTCCCTTACAGAAGGGCTTTCTAATGGCCAGCTCTTCCCTGGAGCCTCCTTCTTCTGTGACCCACCAAGGCTGACACCCCCTTCTGTGGATATTATTCAGTGGCTGAGAATCTAAGCATGTGCTAATACCCAGGCCTTTGTCCTCATTCTTTGGAGTTTTCTGGGTGACTCACTGTGAATGGCCAGGTGTGGAAGGGAGCGACACACGGAAGAAACAGCCAAGCTCAGGATTTATATTTGTCTAATGCCACATGTTCCCAAATGCTTTCTGGGCTGTTTCAAAACTGCTCTGCACAGATATTAATCTCTGTGACCATATGTCTGAAGCTTTTCATCACCAGGGAACAGCTGAAAGTAGTTGGTGGTACTCTGTGTGATCCGTGGTAGGTGTTGTAAGTCCAGCCAGAAGAAGAACATGTGTCTGGGGCTTTGGGGCCATGATGAGAAATGCCTGCTCCTCCTCGTTCCTATTTTTGAGCGTGACTGCAAGTCTGCAATTGTTAAGCCTCAGGTAAATTTACTTCCTACAAATAAGGATTGGAGTGTGTGGGTTCTCTCAGTCGATGCGGGAGGTAGGATGCTGCTGTCCTGGGTATCTCTTTCCTTCTTTGCAATGCACAGCATCACACTTTCCAGGCTGTACCGTCTCAATGTGAGCACTGCAAAACGCATCCTGAACAGGAGAAATGTGCTATGCCTAGGCAAGATCCAATCTCTTCTTCTTTTGTTTTATATAGCAGGCTGATTGGGGAATCACAAAGATAGCACACAACCCTCTTCAACTGTTTCATTCTACTGAAAGGGTGTTGCTGTCTACCCAGTTCCTGACCACTGGCCGCACAGCCAAGCTTTGCTTGTGAACGTGCAGTTGTAGTTGGTGAGAGTCCACTCTGCCTTTCTTACAAGATCCACATCAAGAATATCACTGCTGTGATTCCCCCTACATCAGAGCATGAACACAAAGATATGGACAACCCTCGTCCCCAACCAAAAACAGACACGCAAGAAAGAAAACAACTGAGTGTGCAGTGCAGGGTCATTTTATTTTGGGGACAATAAATACCAACCCAAATTTAATTGACTCTAGCTTGCATAATTCATGGCATTTTACCATTTTAGCTCTCTTGGTCTTGAAAGTATTTTACTTGTCTGTAGATACAGCATACTCTTCCTTTGGCCACCTAACCTTCCCCACAATGTTGAATTAAAGTTAGTGATGACTACAGTTGGCATTCATTGTTTGGGACACAAAATAATTGGTGCTTAGGAGGAAGGTAGGGAAGATTGCAGTGGCTGGACTCACCAGTTATGTAGAGTGTCCCCTGTCTGTGGGTCATTCTGGATGTTTATAGCAAATGGGAGAAAATGGTTGCCTTGGTAGTTCTCTCAAGCATGCAGGATGGAGATGATACATGGCCAGAGAGTTGATAAATAACTTACAGTAAGGAATTCTTCACAAAACCTTCCAGAAAGGGGCAGGGGGAGAAATGGGGAATTATTTGGTGAGGAGTTAGACTACTGCTGTGAGCAACTTTGCTTTTTCTGAAAACTAAGGCTTTTTCTTCCAATATACTTATAACCAGTATTCAACTGCTTTACAGTGTAACTGTAGTGAGCCCTCTGAATAGTTCTGAATAGCTGGGGCCATTGTGTCTGTTTTACAGTTGAAGAAACACAGAGGGTAAATGGCTGCTAAATCTGCACAGAGAAACCAGATGCCAGCATCTGCATTCAGGTAGCTATTCTGCAGCTGCTGCTCAGCAAGGTATTGGGGCGATGAGTCTCATTCAAATAGGTAAGATAGGAGAGCAGTGATTAAAGAGTTAGCTATAATAGTGGGCTCAGAAATTAGTAAAATTTTCTGTGCAAAACAAGACTAGTATTGTTTTGTTCTACCCTTTGTCTTATAAATGGCTTTAGAAGTCATTGTTTTGAATCTGTACTTCATCTTAAATCTTAGACCAGCACTGTCCAACACAGCAGCCACAAGCCACTTTGGACTTGCATATGTGACAAGTCCAAATTGAGAAGAATTGTGCAATGCACTCAGGATTTCAAAGACTTCATCAGAAAAAAATGTAGCAAAGATCATTAATAGTTCCTCAGATTGCTTAAGTAAGTGATGATAGTTTAGATATATTGGATTACACAAATATATTATTAATATTAGTTTTATTTGTCTGAAAAAGCATTTGAATGTGTACAACATCTTAAATTTTTATTTATTTGTACTTGATGTGTATAAATGTTTCGCCCAATGTATGTATGTATATCACATGTGTGGCTGGTACCCAGAGAAACCAAAAGAGGGGGATTGGATCTCTTGGAACTGGAATTACAGATGGTTGTGAGGCACCATGTTGGAAACCAAACTTGGGTCCTCTGAAAGAGCTGCAAATGCTAAGCCATCTCTTTAGCCCCTGCACAATATTTTAACTTTGTCTCTGGGGCCCATATTAGATCTCTGTTGGAGAGTGATGCCTCAGAATCTCAAGTACAATGAGAGGTAGGTTGGGCTGACCTAAGCCCAGTAACTTATATTTGTTACCCAGAGCTTGTAAAATTTAAACAACTCAGTGAGTAGGTTATAAACTTTCATTGAAGTGCTCAAGAGAAGATAGAAATTAAATAGGAACAGCCGTTCAACAAAACCAAGGCTATTGAATAAATAATGTTGTAAATTTCTATAGCAGTACGATTTATACCAAGTGACGTTTAAAACCTGTTTTAGATGAATTCATAAACTTGGGGTGGGGGCATATTTTATTCTGTAATTAATTGGTTTGTCAAATATTTGCTGGAGGGTTATGTGCTCCTTTGTGTTTCTGATGGGGCCTACAGTAATATCTTAGTGAACGAGAAGATGAAACAATTGATTGTTGCAGAGAGGAAAATGAAGCTCTCACACTCTTGCCACATGTGTGATAAAGAGTTGTTCTATTTAACTTCAAACCTATTTCACCCCTAAGTTCTGAAAGCCCTGTGGAGTGTATATGCTCATAAGTCCCTTTTCTGCCCCAGATCCATGAGTCTCAACCAGCCTAGAGCCTGGTTCTCTCACATGAGCCCCAAACCTGCTTACAGAAGTGCTGCCTTTATCTTTGCCATTTCTCTTTCATAAGAATAATTTATTAGCAAATCAAGTCTAGAGAATATTTTTAAGAGAAAGTATATGCTTCTTATCAACAATATGACTACTGATACTGACAATACCCCCTACCCGATCCCACTCCTGACATGCTAATGGGTGAAGGACAGAGCCAGCCAGGGGAGCAGGGCTCTCCCACTGCCTTGCTGTATAGCTCTGGAGAACTCACATGACCTTCCTGGTGAGTTAGATGGTAGCTATTCCATCATTCGGGGGGAACTTCAAGGTTCTACCTCTGGATAAAAGAATCAGACTTGGGGATCAGGTCTGGAAAAGGTGCATTTTCAGAGTATCTTGAGAACCTTCTGGATTCCTCTTATACCCTGCTGTAAAATTAAAACAACAAAAAATTCTTTACAGTGAATTGAAGATCTTTATTTTTGTCCATAACCCACAGTAGGAAATGCTTTTTGCTTTGAGAACTAGCCCACAGATGTATGACAGAGGCCAAAGGCTACACACAGAATTTATCCCTATACTGCGTCATGTTCTCAGGTAAGCTTGATTTCCTTGTTTCTTCTGTATTGTGCAAAGCATTATCCGTTGTCACCACAACTTAGCAATAGTTTTTAGCCTGCCACTTGAGAAGACTAGGAAATATGGCCCTTTCCAGCTCCCGGGGTCAAGTTAGACCTAGACACCAGAAAGAACAAACAGTCCCACCTGGCCTAACAGTGGTCTCTGATGCATCTTCCGTTGGTTTTGCTTTCCATTTCAGAATTCTTTCTTAGTGATCTTGGGGCGGGTAGCCGTGCCCCAGCTTCTCTACTGTAATGGTGATTGCCGCCTGTGCAATGTCCACATCAATGCATTTAGGGCAATAATGAGCGAAAGTTGTGAAGAACTGAGCAAAAGCCAGCACGCTGAGCCGGGAGGCACAAGGACACTCTTCTCTATGACTCCTCTTCTCCTTCTGTCCCCCTCCTCAGAGCCTTTCTTCTTTATGCCCAGGCATTGGCCTTAAACTGACTTTTTTTGTTTGGTTAATTTCATTTTTCAGAAACTCAAATAATATTATAGAACTTAAGTGGTAGAATCAGGATTAAAGCCAAAGGGTTTATTTGGCTTTAATCCTGATTAAATTATTATCTAGTTTTTATTTTTAGTTTCTTTATTTGTGACCTTGGGGTTGGATTGAGGCCTCATACATACTAGGCCAGTGGTGGACCACCGAGTTATCTTAGTCCTCTTTTAGTTTGAGAGAGAATCTCACTAAATTGTCCAGGCTAGCCTTGAACTTTTGGTTGTCCTGCCTTAGTCTCCCAATTGGTTGGCATTTTAGGTCTGCAATACCAGGTCCAGCTAAATTGATCTTTTTTTTCTTTTGGATAAAGGACTTGGAGTCAACCTTTCTAATCTGTCCGACACTAAGCATGCTGGGAGTTAAATATGAGGATTGCTGCCCAGACCCCTGTTCTTCTTTTCCTCTTTACCGTAGCAAATGAGGGGCTCTTTTGGCTCCCAGGTGGCAACAGAGGAGCCTTTCCTTTATTTTGATGGCGTGCTGTGTCGCACAGGCCTCTTGGGTCTTCTGGTGCTAATGGTCTACACAATGGGGAAAACATAGGCTTCTGAAGCAAGACACCCTCTCCCCCACAAAGCCAGAGGGCAGCCCTGGTTCTTGTGTTTAGGTGTTGTATTTTTGAGCTAAATGTCGCATTCACCAGCTGCTTCAGCTCCGCTCCCACTGCCCATCTTTTGGGGGGAAATCTGCTAGCTGTTCAGACCACACAAATAGCTGCTGCCCTGCCCTCTGACTTCGCTTTAACAGCCCTCCTAGGAAGTAAGGTCGCAAGTTCACTGATGGCAGGAAAAGCCCACCGGTGTCCTGAGCGATCCCACACATTTACTGTGCCTTCCTAATTCATAAAGAAGCCACAGTGCCTCTGGAGCCCAATGACTTTTCCATGTGTCTGGTATTTTTAGTTCTAAGCACCATCTTCTGCGCTTCTCCAACATGTGTTTGAGGACAGCCCCGTGGCCCCATATTAAGATAATTATTTTAACTGCTGTTTTGAAACACACCACAGCCCTGGACCAAGAAGCTTCCTACCCAGTAACCCACACAGTTGGTTAAGCAAAAATTGATCCCTAGTCAATCAAATGAATCTAATAAGTTGTAGATAAATACACGATTTCATCACCTGCTGTACAGCACCCAAAGGGAGGCGAGTGACCTCATTGGAGGTGTTGATTCCCCTGTAATAAATGGATCAGCGGGCGCTTGTGCTAAGCAATTGGTGTTCTGACAAGGCCTGCTGCTGCAGTAAACGGCAATAGCACGAATGTGCAGGAGGGACCTGCGGCCAGGCGTGTGAGCATGACTACCCGGAATTTGTCCTAACAGACTCCATCATAAATTAACCTCTATAAATCTCATTGCTTGTTGCTTTACTGACATGCATGCCCTGCCAAAATATTACATTCTTGAAAGGGCTGTGTAAGTAGATTAAATGGTTTCTGTCTTTGGGAATGTGGAAACCTTTATTTGTTTTTTTAAGCGACTTTTAAATATCCTCAGGTTATGCGTCAAACAGATGTCGGGGTAAATGGTCCTGACCCATTTAGACATTTCTTCGTTTAGATGAAGGTCTGGTTTCTCCAGATCGTGTGTAGCTTGACTCGTTGGGAAAGCACCTGACAAAACTGTGGGACTAGTAAGCCAGGCTTGCGGGCTCGGTGGTGTGACTTTTCATGGCAGGCCCGAGGAAACTAAGATAAATTCAAACCTAATTGGGTCCGTTAACAGTTTTAGCAGCCTGCACCTAGGAGTCCCATGAGGACACTTTAAAAGATGTTACAGTTCAGCTCCCGTTGCAGGCTCTGCAGTGGAATGAGGCCAGAGCAGTTGTCTCTCCAATCCATTTCTCAAGCCTGAACATTTTTTTTTTTAGGTTCACACAGTGCAGATGTCACAATTACTCTTCACCCCACCTACTTCAGAAGAGGCAGAAAGGCCCTGGATGTGAATGCCACAACACAAAATCTGGAGAGCACTCGTCAGATTGGGAGACTCCTCAGAGCCATAGCTGAGGGCGAGAAGGCACGCTTCAGGCAGGAATCACAGGGCTCTGCATTCCTCGTCGTCTTGCCTCTGCTGTTGTTGTTTTGTTTTGTTTAGCTTTGCTTTGTTTTGGAAACAGGGTTTCTCTGTAACTTTGGAGCCTGTCCTGGAACTAGCTCTTGTAGACCAGGCTGGCCTCGAACTCACAGAGATCCACCTGTCTCTGTAACTCGTTTGTTTTGTAACTTGACAGTGCTTGTCATAGAAAAAAGTACTCTTTCGGTGAAAACAGAACCAACTTTCCTCAAGTCTTCTCTCACCACCTTTCTGCTGTTGCCACAATCATTTTTCTGTCATTGTCCCCATCTTTTGGGCACTGGTTTGGAGCAGCTGAAGAAGGTTGCTATTTGAGTAAAGCTTTATTTAGGGACTTCGCAATGGACCCCTTTCACATTTGAGGAAGAACTCCAAAGCTGCCAGATACTTGTTTGTACCAGGGGACTATGAAATGTGTAGGGGCCACTCATGTTTCTCGCGGTAAGAGGAGGAAGCTGTGATGTTACTGACTGGGTCAACTTAGATTTGCTAATTTAGTGGCAGATCTTAAGCGTAGACCATCCATTCAGAGTTAGTTTACAAATCTTGCTTCTGGTAATTCAATATTATAGGCCCCCGAAACTACTTAGCGGGCTTGTACTAATGGTTTGACTAAATATGTCTCTTCTGATACTTTCCAAACTAAGCAGACAGGTTGATCAGGACCTAGAGATACTAAAATTTCTAAATTAAAACAACAGATAGATTCTCTTACAGAAATGATCCTTCAAAATTAAACAGGCTTACACTTAGTTCTCACGAAATAAAGAAAGTCATGTATGGCTTTGGGAGAAATCTGTTCATTGATCAGGAGTAATTAGAGATAATCTTGCCATGATTGGGGAAAAAATCTCAAAAAGAGAAAGATGTAAAGCTGCCAGTCCCAGTTCTCTTGGTTACCCTGGCTAACTACTCAACTATCAACTTTTAATGCTCATTTTGGGCCCCGTATCATAAACTGTAGAGCAAATTCAGTAAAATTAATGGTCCTTAGGACCAGTCAATCCTCTTTAGAGCAGGATGAGTTCAGGATTTGAGTCATTCACTTAGACCAGTGAGGAATGTAACAGGCCAAAGACCTTAGTAGGCTCTCAGATCTTTGCATAATTGACTCCAGGATGAAAGCACCATTCAGGCTGTCAGACTCAGCATTGTAGAAAGCACCACCAGCCCAAAGCAGAGTCCCAATCCAGCCATAGTTCTGGGAAAGTCTCTAAATGTATGAACCCTGCATTTTGTCTTCCATAGTTCTGCTTCTAGCTAACTGTTCTTGTTAACTGGAGTATGTAAAACCCAGAACATGGTTTTTGTGCTTAAAAGCTCATCCTAAGTAAAGCTTGGTGCTATACTGGGCTCCTGAACACTCAGTGTAGTCACTGGCTAACTAATAAAGATTTTCTATTGGCTTAAACCCATGTCTGGGAAGTCTTCTCTAGTGGATAACCCACTACATTTCTGTTTCATTGATTCTCTTACCCACTCATGAAAACTCCCATCCCTAAGTATCTCTTCTTTCTGCTTAGCCTAAACATAGGAAATAAAATGGGGCTTTGTGTTGCGGGCTGCAACATTGTTGATGGCGACCACACGCAGAGGTGGCCGCCGTTCTGTGCTCCAAAACAAGTGCTTTGCGCATGCACCTCTCCCGAACAGGCGATGTCAGATCTAGCCTATCCCTGACGACCTGTTGATCTGGCGCCATGAGCTGACCAATTGCTGAGTGACACCTCAGAGGCGAGAGAATTTTACTATATAAGCTCGCCGATCTCGGTGAGCTGGGTCTCCTGTCTTCAGCTGTAAGGAAGCGCCTTAATAAAGCGTGATCGAGAAGAATCCTGGTGTCCGCGTCCTTTCTGCTGGCAGACGGGGCGCGACAGCTTTGGCTTGAGAGGCTGAAACCATGAATACGGGTCACAGGACCACACTTCAATACCGTGTTCCTTGACAAATGAAACTCTTCCGTTTGGTTAGCTGGTTGTGCAGCTGTATCTATTCAATATTATAGAATCAGCTAACATATTTTTCTTAAAACATATTTGTACTGGCTACTTTTATGCCCACCTGACACAAGCTAGAGTCATTTGAAAGGAGAAAACTCAATTGAGAAAATACCTCCAAAAGATACCATCGCGAGGCATTTTTAAAATTGTGATTAATGAAGAGAAACCAGCCCATTGTGGATGGTTCCATCCCTGGGCTGGTGGTTCTGGGTTCTATAAGAAAACAGGCTGAGTAAGCCATGAAGAACAAGTCAGGAAACAGCATACCTCCCATGGCTTCTCTATCAGCTCCTGCCTCCAGGATTCTGCCTTATTTGAGTCCTGTCCTGACTTCTTTCAAGTAACATGGAAGAGTAAGCTAATTAAGTCCTTTCCTCCCCCAAGTTGCTTTGGTTGTGCTTTTTCATTATAGCAATAGAAACCCTAACTAAAACAATATTTAATGGAGTAATGAAAGTAGTGTTTTTGTTTCAAATATGAGTAATTTACATAGGTTTGTTGTACATGGTTTCAAGAAACATTAGTTCAGACATTCCTAAAAATGCTTCTATGTCTCCCTTCTAGAGTACATTCTTAACAATTGTGCTTTAAAAATAAAAGACAAAGAAGAGTGCACAAATGCAGCAATGTGTGTAATTCTCACACCATTGTTTATTTTGGGCTTATGTACACACACCTGTGGTGGAGTGATTCCCGTTGGATGTTGGGGCAGATATCTCTTTGCATGTCACCAGAGGCTTTCTGAAATGTGGACTCCTGAATCAGCAGCTCCTGAGAAATCATCCATGGAAGCCCAGTAGGCCTGGCTGCTTGGGTTTCTCTCGTTTCACATTGAAGGGAGATTTCTGTCTTCAGTAATGTATAGTCTGGCCTTCCAAGTCTGGAAGAGAAATGAAGTTAAAATTCGCCACCTCAAGTCTTCCCTGGTGTCCGTGTGTGTGTGTGTGTGCGTGTGTGTGTGTGTGTGTGTGTGTGTGTGTGTGTGTGTGTGTATGTGTGCATGCATGTGTGTACACAGAAGTTAGAGGACAGCCTCCGTGCTCTCACCTTGCACTTTTTTGTTTGCCATTTTACGTGTCGGGCTAGCTCTCCCATGAGCTTTCAGGGGTCCTCCTGTCTCTGCCCTCCTATATCCCTATAGGAGAGGTGGATTACAGATGCACACACTACTGCATCCAACTTCATCTGGGCGCTGGGGATCTGAACTCATGTCCTTATGCTTGCACAGCAAGCACTTTAGCAACTGAGCTCTTAAAAATGGGCTATGAACTCCCAGCTTCTCCATAAACACCCTGCAGCAACACTGGAATTGGCGGATGTGCTAAAGAGGACCCCAGAGTGTAGGGGATGATAAGGAGAAATGAAAAGGGTAACTGAGCATCGGAGAAGGCTGGCTTGGAAGATAGGATTTGACCACAGGTCTGTCCATTCTTTCTAGGATTTCAGGAAACGAGAAGGGTCACAATGAGCCTTCTCTCTCTAGTCCTCACCTTACTTCATTTCATACTTGCTGCCCTTCTACCATTTCTAAGGAGGCACCCCTGGGATGCCTACCAGAGCCATCACCAAAGGATAGCTGCTCCCCATGAGAGTTGGTGTCCTGTAGCTGGCTTCTGAGAAAGCTTACTCCAGAGGCTGATGGCTCTCTGCTTCAGAATATGTAATGCAGTTTAATTGGGTCTGAACCAGAATAAGATCTGACTAGTCTGAAAGCAAGACCTGGATCTGAATGGGAGGGTGTTGATATCAAAGGTTGGTGGAGCCTAAATTATGTTTAAGTTGTAATGATGATTGTATCTTGCATGTGTGTGCGAGGTATTTATGTGTGTTTCAATGTTCATGTTTATGATGAATATTTTTATGTATCTATGCATATGTGTTTAGTATCTGTGTATATTTAATTGATGTGTGTGCACAGTGTATGCATATTCATGCCTAATATATGTGTGTGTTTATGCATTGTATGTAGCTTGCATGAACAGTATGAGTGTATGTAGGCATGTGGATGCCTGTGTATGGGTTGTGTGGTATATGAATGTTTAATGTGTATACCTATTTGCATGTGAATGCATGTAGTATGCAGTGGATTGTGTATGTACGTGAGTGTGTGCACATACACTGGGAATGGGGAGAAGAGGGTCAGAATCTCAGGGGCTCTTTCTTGTTATACAGTCCCTCACTAATCTGTCTCTCTACACCGTACGTGGTTGAGACATACTGCTAAAATGAGGCAGTTTCGATTTGATTGTCATGTTTTATTGATACTTGTAGGAGACCTGCCCTTTCCTGGATGGAGACAGAAGGGATTGCTGGGGTGGGGGTAGAAGAGAGGGTCTGGGAGTAGAGGATGTGGCTGGGATGTAAAATAAATAGATGATTAAAACAATGAGGCAGTTTCTAATGGTCCAATGTTGTCTCAGTCATAGATGGAGGAAGAAAAGGGTTTAGTAAATGCTGACTGAGCTATCTTGAAGAAAATCTGGGACCAATGACCTCCAGGGTCACAGAGCTCATCTAGGCCTGGCCAGACTCCCAGCTCCTATCCCTAGTTTCATCCCACTCCATCTCAGGCTTCTTGGGCTGTGGGAATGTCACTCGTTCTACTTGAGTCTCAGCTCCTATGGAGATGGGAATTCCCAGTGTATGACACGGGCTTGCATATATAGACAATTTTGTAAAGCAGTGAGTTTCTGAAATGTGTTCTTTTCCTAAACACACTCTCCCTACAATTGTCATGAGCACTGCATGGGTGACAGCTTCGAGCACAATTCCCTTCCAGCTGCTCCAGTGGAGCCACCTAGAAGTGCAGCCCCTCAGTCCCTGGCTGGTGGATGGGGCTGTTCACTCTGGTCGTGGATGTGTTTCACACTGAGGGCTCTTCATGCCGGCTCTTGCCTATACCCTGGCAGGTGGTTTGGAGGTTGCCCCTCCAGCTTTTGTGGGGGAGCATAACAAATTTGATGGCGCTAAAAAGAAAGCTTATCACATCTTCCATAGAGTATAAGGGAATAAAGAATTCACTGGAAATGCTAACAAAGTTCTGCACACACAGGCTTGGGCTTGGGAAGATTAGTATTCATTAAATATTTGTTCCTGTGTTTGAGTGCTGATGTAACAGTTCATTACTTGTAAGCATGGTGATTTCTTGTATTAATAGCTTCCTTTTGCCTTGTTTTGGCGTTCACAGCACACCCACCTGATACCGGGCAGAGTGGGCTCCCTATAAATCAATGCATAGCTCATTTTTCCCTACCTTATACATGGACCAGGGTGTTAGTATCCTCACCTTTTTACTGGAATCTGGTCTTCTCCAGCCTACTCTTTCCCTGGGGCTAAAGACATCTTTCTAAAACAAGAGCATATTTACTCTTGCTCTTTTTGTCACTGTAGTTGTCTCTGCTGATTTGGAGCTCAGGTTCAAGCAGTTCTCCCATCTCTAGTTTGATTTGCTCTTCTGTGGCTTCCTCTGTGAGCCAGCCAGCCTTTCTAATAGCGCTGTCCTTTGGACATGCCACCTTCTGTCTGGACTTTTGCCTGTGGCACTCTTGTACTCCTTGGGGCATGGCAGAGTGTGTGGATCCCATTTTTATCACCCCCTTCATTCACAGGCTTGTAATGATCTCATCGCCAGCAGTGTAGATTTCCTGTCTCTTGACTTTGATATTGACAAGGTGGTTTGGTTTGAGCAAACTGTACTCATGTGGAAGTAATGGTGTTAAGATGAAGCTTGAAAGGTCCCACCTGCAGCCGTGTGCCTTCACAATTCTGTCATCACAAGGAGCTGAATTTATCCTAGGAGAAGGCCGTCCCTTTAACCTTGGAACAAAAAAGAGCCCATGTGGATAAGAGCCAAGCCTCAAACACGACAAGCAGGACATGGCCATCTGGAGCTGTAGTTTTATTTTCATTCATCTGTTTGTTGTTCATTTATGTATGTATGTATGTATGCATGCATGCATGCATGCATGTTTGTATGTGTTTGCGTGTGTCTCTCAAGGTATATGTGGAAGCCAGGCATTTATGTAGAGAGCCATCCTCGGTTTCTCTCCATTTCATCTTTCGAGACGGGATCTCTCAGCCATGGGCTTGTGCGCTCCAGCATGCCACCAGATGAGACTGACGATGTCCTTTTTTTTTTCTTTTGTGAAGTTTCCTTTGGATGTCCAGAAGGGGAAGGACTTCCCTAAATCTATAGGCCTGTTTGCTTCCCACACGCACATCTGTGGCCTTGCTGTTGGGTATCTTAGTACAAAAGAGGGAGAGGAGTGCCACTTGGCTCCGTTCTATCTCTTTGTTCTGTTGAGGGTTGGAATGTTTAATAAGTCATTACAATAAGCTAGTGCAAAGCAGGGAGAGGTGTCCTTGCAGTCTACGGGATCTCCCATCCTGCGCCCGCAGGTGGGAAAGGTAGATCTCAGGTTGGTGCCATGTCTACTGGAAGTCATATCTCCCCACACACTCAGGGTTTAAGTTCTCATAGATCTCATGAAATGGAGAAATCATAATTTTACTTTAAAGTGCAACTAGGTTGGGTTCATTTATTTCTATTAAAGCCACTATGGCTCATACCCATAATTCCAGCACTCAAGGATGAAGAAGTAGGATTTTCAGCCTCAGAGCAACCTAGAATTTATAGTGAGATCCTATTTTTTCTTTTAAAATATTCATTCATTCATTCATTCATTTATATGTGCATTCTCACAAGACCTAAGAGATTTTGTTTCCACAAAAACAAAAACAAAACAAACGAACAAAAACTGGGGCTGACATAATGGCTCAGAAAATAAAGACACTTATGACTAAGCCTGGCGACCTGCGTTCTATCCCTGGAAGCCACATGATAGAAGAAGGGAACCAATAACTTCTGCATGTTGTCTTCTAATCTTCACATGTGTCCATGCCATGTGTGCACACACATAAAGCAATAGATAAATGTTAAAAGTGTCAGCCTTGTTTTGTTTGCATGCCAACAATATTTATAAAGTGGCTGCCTGAAAATTGCTTAAAGGTTCTGTCTAGTGCTGATCTTAAATAAGAACAGGCAGGAGCTGTGGCTGATCCAGCTATCATCCATCTCTACTTTTTTTTAACTTTGGAGAGGTGTTTAGGTCGTGAGTACAGTGGAACAGAATGGGATTCCCATCCCATTGTTTTATGTTCAAATGTTTTGCACAGTCACTGTTAAGGGCCGGGTTTTCTTAGTGCGTCAGTGAATAGCACAAACAGCTCCAACCAGGTTTCCTATGGTCAGTAAATGAATGGGTGCACAGGTCATACAGATGTAAACTGAAAGGTACAACTTACACAGCTGTACCATGGAAGACACAGTATTCCATGGGGTAGAGAACTTCAAGAGCAGGATACAGCTGTACTGTCTGTAAAATTTTACATGTATGAATAAGTTGGAATCCATAGAGGAAAAATGTCAGTATTACTGTGAAATATTGAACAATTAGTTAAAGTTCTCATTTTTAATATTTGAGAAATACTTCTAGTAACTTAAAAAATAATCCTTCTGATTGAAGGCAAATAGTTTATAGCGCTTATTTTTCTATGTTCAAAAGCAAAATTTCTGTTTTCTATTTGTGCTGGAAGATAGGGAGTTCCGGGGGAAAGAAAAAACCTTGACACTGAATTTTAATTCTGGTCATAGATGTCTGACTGATGGACAGGAAGTTCTCAAATCCAGATCTTAAGAAAGGATGAATGGTAAGAGCTTGGAGTAGATGTATTCCTCGAAAGGGGTTTGCAACATTACTCAAACTCAGACATCATCTAACCCTGACAGGAAAGGTGTGTGTGTGTGTGTGTGTGTGTGTGTGTGTGTGTGTGTGTGTGTGTGTGCACCCTAGTACATGTGTGAAGATCAGAGAACATGTTGCAAAGATTGGTTCTTTCCTATTACTCTACAGGTCTTGGGATCTAACTTGGGTCATCAGTCATGACTACAAGCACCTTCAGCTGCTGACCTATCTCACCAGCCTACCTTCATTTTTAAAGCAGATATTATAACATATGATGTTTTACCATATGAATAGGTATATTACATTTGCTATTATGGAAATTATGGTATGAGGTTCTTATACTCTAAAAAAGTACAGTATAGCTGAGTAGTGGTGGGTCACACATTTAATCCAAGCACTCGGGAGACAGAGACAGTCGGATCTCTGTGAGTTTGAGGTCAGCCAGCCTGGTCTACAGAGCGAGTTCCAGGACATGCTCCAAAGCTGCAGAGAAACCCTGTCTCGAAAAAAATGTAATCTAGGGTAAATAGTAAATGAGAGTGTCTATATTCTAATCTCTAGAATAATCACCAAATAATATTGTGAAGTGTAACACAAATACACAGACTGAATGTCTGAACAAAATGTGCACATACCTATTGCTAAACACTAGTCAACCATCAAAAAGGACAAAATCTTTCCATTTGCAGTAAGTTGGGGACTGGAATATTTGGTATTAATGTGGTAAGTGAAATAAGCCAGGCACAGAAAGATAAGTAAGTATGGGCAGATCTCACTCATTCCTGGAATGTAAAAATGGTGATCTCAGGGAAGTTGAGAGCAAGATGGTAGTTGTGGAGGGCTGAGAGGGCCCAAAGCAGGGAGGGGCAGGGAGGAGTTGAATGGTGGGTACTCAGTTGCAAACAGAAGCCATTCTGCCATCTCCCAGGAGGAAGACAGCACAAGGTGCTATGCATTTCAAAAACTAGAGTAAAGGATCTAGAGATTTCTAATACAAAGGAATGATACTGGAGATAAATGTTTGCTTGACCTGATTTAAGCATTAATGCATGTATTGGAATATAGCATGATAGTTCAATAACATAACCGATTTTATTTTCTGATTATCAGTTTAAGGAGTCAATGTAGAAAGAACTAATGAAAGAAGCCCCCAAGGGCATTTCTTCACCCAGTGGCCTCAGGCTAGTGGTTCACCATCTTCCTCAACTGGATATGGGTTCTCCCTCAAACACCAGTGAGAACCGGGCCTGAAGTGATTGGATTTGAAAAGAGTGTGTTCAGTTATTAATGTTAAATGCTTTAATAGACATTTGACTCACTTGGAGGACAGAGCCCCTGATGTGCAAGTGGCTGTCTTCCTTCTTGCTGACATTTGGCAGATCTGATAAAGACATCCAGGGCCTGCTGGGATAACTTACTGCCTGCATGTTTGTTTTGAGTTCAGGCCTCATTGACCCATGAAGCATTGTGACTCTCCTGGGAGAATGGGATAATAGCACGCAGACCATCATGAAGGCTTTCCCTCATTTTTCAGACGTGCTTCAGGTATTTGTGATTAAAAGACTTGCCCTTATTCTCAGCAAGTTGGAAAACAGACTTCTTTCTCATTTTGTAAGAATAAGCTAAGGTTTATGTTGTTTATAACTGGTCTTATCTTTTTCTTTGTCAATCAAATGACACTTAGAATATCTTGTAAATTCAAAATTAAATGCTTCAAGCAACCTTAGAGCCCTTTTCCAAGGAGATTCTTACTAGGATGCATAAAACAAATCAGTAGAAACATGTCACAGACTGATGTGTGATAGAAACTTATACAATGTTTTGAGGTCTTTTATGAAAAGGGTTATGAGAAGAAATCATGAATTATTTTAAAGTTACTCTCCACCCTGCTCAGATGGCATTCAAGTGACAACCTGGATAGACTCATCCCATTGGATAGATTTCAATTCATTGTTTAGAGTCACAGTTCAATTTCTTCTCCATCATAAAGTGAGCTTCTAAGCACTATGTCCCTCTGTGCACCTGTTATAGCAGCAGTTCCAAGGCTGAAGCAGGAGGATGGTGAGTTCTAACTCTGACTTACACAGCAAGACCCTATCTCAAAACAAAATAAAACAAAACAAAGCAACAACAACAACAACAAAGAAATGGATTTCTAATAACAGTATTATTTCTAATTACTGTTTTTAGTCAGCTGACTTTAAATGTTCTTGCCTGAAGCTGCATTCTATCTATAGACAGGGAAGGGAATGTTCTGTGTGGTCTGTAGAATGGCTTATGACATCTGCACTTTTAGTTTCAGATGAGTAAGTTTACTAAGTGTATAGCAAGTAAAAAGAAAAAAATAGCAAGCAGCAGATGATAGCAAAACACCCTCAGATTAGGAGCTTACAACATGCATCAGGGACAGCTGGGGGAGCCTGATTTAGCATCATCAAATGGGGGGGAGGGGCTTCCAGACATCCAGCAGAAACTGACTGAGGAGGTTACAGCATTCAGCTGTAGTTCCTGCTTAAGCTTGCCCTCCAAAGATGTGCTTCCTGTGGCTGAAACTCTGGCTTCCTGTCCCCACTGCCTACATTTTACAACATGGGATAAACAGTAATAACCTGATGGAAGTGGCTCATCTTCTGCGCATCTTCTAGGATGCAGTGTTTTTAATATCCTTAGCTGCTTGCTGTTTTTCCTTGTCCTTGCTACAGAATCAGTTAGCCTACCTGACCCAGGACAGGCAGTTTTCGAGGACATTTGAGTCTAAAGTGGGGAGAAGGCAGAAGGCAACCCTGCTTCCACAGCCAGCATCTCAGTGAGCTCAAATAGCACATGAAGATTAATTGATGAGCATTTCAGGAAAATGCCTTTAGCTTTCATTGACGGGACCTAGGGAGCTCCAACCCCGTGAGCGGCTACTCTACACTGTAGCGCTGCAAGGTTCACAGCTGTAGCCTTACCACACAGACCTTATTTTGTTGTTTCCATGAGCCCTACTGAGCCACAAAATGAGCAAAAGCCTTCCAACTCCCTACTATTCAGCAAACCACAGACTTTGCTAAAACATAGGGCACTTCTTCATCCTGCTTCCTGACAAGGCAAACAGTCCCCAGGGTGGAGAGGGTTGAGTTATCACATCTTATATAGTTAGAGTGCCTCACGTGGGAAAACTATACTGTGTGACTGACACCGGTGGCAGAATTCCCACTGGTTTGCCTTTTGATTATAATTTAGTCGTTTGGTGTTTGGCAGTGTGAACATCAGGCAAAGCTGAAATGGACACCTAAGAGGAAATACCTCTTCTTTATAAACCGTGAACTACCGTACCATTGGACTCGCCCACTGTGTCACGTGTGGATAAAGATGCCTGGCAGAAGGACCCAAGTGCCAACACTGCCAGGAAATGTGGAGTCTTTTGGAGAAACATGGGGTGTGGTAGGCTTGAGCTGCTGTTATATGGAATTTAGGCCAGAGGTTTGCAAAACTTCATCTGTGCTTCTGAAATAGAACCGGATCTGCTGGTGTTAAACAGTGTCAATGCATACATAACAAAATGTGTTCTGCTGTTATTGAATTGGTTGTCTATGTTAACCATTGTCACTTTAGTCTGAGATACCCAGACATTGTCTTTACCATGACTCTGTGATCAGCTTTACTCCACACTATCTTCTTTACTCTACCCTTATCACTCTAAGCCTCCTTTCCTTCCAAAAGTCAGGGTAATCAGTTAAGAAACTGGAATCAGAACAGTTTGTTCCAGATTAAATCTAAACCTTCTCTCTCAAAGTTCCTCACCTGTCTAGCACAGTCTTCCCTTCTGCTTTTGTTTCCTTCTCACAAATCACCAGTCACCCTAGACTTCCCAAACATGTCAAGCTCGTTCCCACCTCAGGGCCTTTGCACCAGCAGCTTCTCTGCCCATAACGCTTTTCTTGGGATCTTGACACGTGTCCTGTTCCTGCTCATGTCTCTGAATACCATTTCCTCAGAGACAAGTTTTCTAACCATGCAGCCTAAAGTAGTCTTGCACCCCTTGCTTTTAGGAGTGGAAAAGTCAGACCTTGGGGTGATATCACCAATATCCCTCCCTACTTGCATCCTATTTCAGCTTGAGTGTACCTAAGAATTAGTAAGACTTTAGGGAGCTCTTGGAACCTCTCTCAACTTGGACTACACATTCCCTGTCTACTTTTCTTCATTCAGATGGAATAGCTTGGGAGTATAGGACAGCTCCAGTTTCTAAGATTAGAGTACACAGTATTAGATCTTGAAAGATGCCCTGCCATCATTATCTCTATCACTGTCGCCAACATCTTCTGACTTTCCTTTTAGGAAGAACCCTAAAAAATGTCCACACTAGGAAGGATTCTCTCCATCAGCATGAGAATGATGCCAAAAACTTGTTACCAACCAGCTTTATTTTTTAGTTGGCAACTAATAAAATTGTATATAATTTGAGTGTCGTGTTTTGATACCAGTATACATTGAGTGATGACTGAACAGTTATTAATGTGTTTTTTTTTTAAAAAAAAACATTGATTTCTTTCTTTGTGATGAGAATGAATTTTTTTCTTCCTTAAGACATGAAATACTGCTAATTACTGTGAACTCAATAACCAGAATGAATTCTTTGTTTCTTCCTTTAACTCTATGACTTGGACTAATCTCTTCTTCTTCCTTCTCCTCATCCCTGGTACCTGCTGTTCTAGCTACTACTTCTGTGAAATCATTTTCATATTCTACTTGAATGAGATTGTGTAGTATTTGTCTCTTGATGCTGCATTATTTAATTCGACACCATGTCCTCTGGCTCATCTGTGCTATTGCACAGGATAGGATTTCATCCTTTTTAATGGCTGAGTGATTATTCTTCTCCCCATCCCATTTCTTTAAAAAAAACCCACACATTTAATATTTTTTATTTGTTCACCATTGGCTGATATTATATCTGGCTATTGCAAAGAGAGCTGTAATAAGCATGGGGTTGCTGATTTCATTTCCTTTAAGTATAAGACCAGCAGTAAAATTTTTGTGTCACACAGTAATTCTGCTTTTAGTTTTGGAAGTTCCTTTATTCTGTTTACCACAATGGCCAGGCTCACTTATAGTTTCATCAACAGTGTACATATTTTTCTCTTATCTTTATGTCCTCACTGACACCTGCTCTCTTTCATCTTATGATATTAGCTGTTCTAACTAGAGTAAGCTGATTTTTCATTGTGCTTGCAATTTGCATTTCTCTAATGACTTCATGTTGAATGGCCTTCATTTACCTTTTGGCTATTTTGTTTTCTGAGAAACATCTACTAGCATTTTTGCCTATTTTAAAATCAGATTCTGGCAACTCTTCCTTGAGGAGTCCAAAATAAGACTTCATATGTTTATCTTTCTGTGACTCTTTTTTTAAAAAGCCCACAGATCTGCTCTCTGGTGTGTCTTGTCTTTCCCTCTGAGAGCCTCTCTTTGTCTTAATTCCCACACTAAAGCCTACATTAAAATTTATTAAATCCCAACTGTGCTTCACAAAAAACCAAAAAGTATAATAAAGCCAGATGATCATGATTAATATCAATAAAACATTAATATTTCAATATTATTAAAATCAATTTTAATAATACCTGTCTTATTATATACATTAATAATAATATTGATAAAGTATTGTTATTATTTTGTTACAGAATTATGTGAATTCTGTATATATAATGAATGTCAAATGCAATTTGCAAATATTTTCCCATTCTTGGTTTGTCTATTCACTTTGTCGATTTTTTTTCATGACTAAATTTATAAGCCTAATTTGGTCCTATTTATCTAACTTGCTTCTGTTGTCTGTGCTTTTGAGCACTTGGTCATTTTGAGATTCACCTTTATCTAGGATGGTTCACAGTATCTGCAGGCATCTGTCTCCTCAGCTGTAAAACAATGCCATGGTAGGACACGATCTTGAAGGTGTTCTTGATCAATGCCATTCTTTGCTTAAGGCCCAAGGTTGGCATAACACAAGCAACCATGTGGGTGCAGTGTGACCTGGGATCCTTCCTCGTGAGAGTCATAGGCTGTAAAGTCTTTGTTCCAGTTTGATACCAAATGATGGCTTGACTTTCACTTCAATGATACATCCATATGAATACATATGTATATTCTTGAGAATTTCATATAATATAATGTGACCATATTCACCCTCCACTCCTCCCCCAAACTCCTCGACAATCCACCTTCCAACTCCCCACCATACTCAACTTCAGGCGCTTTTAAAAGAGATAACCCACTGGGTCCACTTTGTACTGCCCATAACTTAGAGGTATAAAGCCATCCCCTGCTGTGCGTTCAACCTACCACTGGCTACAACCTTAAAGACTTTCCTACCCAAGAAGTCATCAACTGTCATTAGCTCCTCAGTTAGGGGTGGGGGCTCACGAGTCTTTCCCCCCTCTGTTCTAGAACGTTGACTGACTTGATTTCTGCAGGCAGCCAGATGCACTGAGTTTAAGAGGACAGTAGTACTGTCCTATCCCAACAATGCTGTGTCACTCAAGTCCCCCCTCCTATGATTCCTACGGTCTTTTCACATCCTTCTCGGCTGTGGCCCCTGACCATTGGTGGTGATAGGGTAGGATATAGATGTCTCATTTATGGCTAAGCACTCTGATGACACCTGACACCTAGACTCTGCATTTTGACCAGTTGTCTGGTTTTGTGTTAATCACTACCCTCTGTACAAAGAAATGTCTCTGGTAATGTCAGAGAGTTTTACTAATCTATGTGTAGAGAGATATGAATTTAGAAGACATTTTGATATTATGCTCATTTAGCAAAATAGCAGTAGTAGGTTCACTCTTGGGGCCTGTGAGATCCTTAATCGTGTTTTTTTTTTTTTTTTTTTTTTTTTAGCAAAATTTGTAGTAGCAGGTATATGTTCCCTCTGGTGGAGCTGGCCTTATATCTATTAGAAAGTGGTTGGTTATTCCTATAACATTTGTGCTACTGTTATACCCATAGTTATACAGCCCACACCGGTCATTATTATGATTCACAGGGTTCACAGTTGGGTGAGACTTTGTTGACTCTCTTCCTCCACCCACACAACCCTCTGCATAGACCCTTCTAATACTATGAAAGATACCCAGCAGAGAGGAAACTTACTGGCCAACACCAGCTCAATTTCTCCATATCCTGTGGCCAAAACACATGGTGTTTTCAGCAATAGGATCTTGCTCTCAAGTTTTTCTGGGCAACAAAGAGCAATAGCATGTATTGTTTGTGAGGGTTGTCTTTAGGAGTCCTCTGGGCAACAACATGGGAAGTATCCCATACTTCCTGGCACTGGGCTTTTTAGTTGTTTAGTTGGAAACTTATGGTTTCTAGGAGGAGCATTTATCCCATGAGTATCCCATCTTATTTACAATCTTATAAAATAGTAGGTTTCCATTTGACTTTTTCAAACATCCTTAACGTTATTATCCTCCCCATCCTTCTTTCTGTCCTTTCCTCACACCCCTCCTCTCAAACACACCTCCTTCTTTCCCCCTTCACATCACCTGTGAGTAGTGTAGACAGGTTTGGCTGGAATCTGATGATCCTCTTGCTTCTACCTCTTCAGCATCCCTTCCAGGATGTGCTATCACAGCTGGCTCCATTGATTTCTTTGGGCATGCTGCAGCCCTGTACTCTCTGATAGTGCCAGAGTTGTACATGTGTATTTACATTCCAAAGAGTGTCTAAGAATCCTTCACAGTAGAAAGTACTTATATTCACACTGAATGGCAATCTGACATATCTGACACTGAGGGCTTCATAAAACCTGAAATCTTTCAAATAAACAGGATTGATTGTAGATGGCTCAATTGCTAGGAATGACCTTCACTCCGGACCATGGCTCTGAACAGATATACTTTGAAACATGTATCCTGGGTGCATCTTCCGAAGTGTGAATTTCCTGATGGTTTTTGTTTGCTGCATGTGATGTGCCCTGCACTCCCTGCTGATTCAGACTTCCCATGCACCAAGTTCCATTCGGCACAGGTCCTCAGCTGCAAGCTTCCATTTTAACTCTGAAGATTCCACCTCTCTCTTTTTCTTCTTCTAGTCGCAGCTAAGTGCCTCTGCAAGTCACTCATGTGCACACATGGACTTCTATCATCTTCAGACACCATGGCTGGCTTCTTGCCTAAAGTGCTCCCATGTTAATATGTAATACACAGCCAGAGAGGATTTCTCCTCATTCCTGCCACTTTGCCTTCTGTACCCCTGATGAAGGCTGTGGAAGAACCAGGTGTCCAGCAGATAGGTGTCCAAGAGGATGGCGTTATGGGTGACCACTGTGATACTAAGACGGATGGCATCTCTAGTACTGTGACATTTAAAGAGCAAATAAAAGGGAGCTGGCAACTTCAGAGTGACATTAGCACATGGGGCTGACAGACAGTGTTTCTAGCTTTCCCATGCCCTTTGTGAGGAGAAAACAACAAGATAAATTAATAATAAATACCAAACAACAGAGGAAAAAAATAACAAGTCACCCTCCTTCCAGTTAACTTCTGGGTTGCAAAACAAAGAGAAAAAAATTCCAATACCACACACTGACAGAAATTTGACAAATAAGATTAAAGTTAACCTAAAGCAGCTGAGCCTTCTGGGTTTATAGGGGATTAATAATGTATTGATATTTACTTCTTTTGTTCCCCAGCATGAAGGATGTCCAGGGATGGAAATGGCACATTGTCTACTGTCAAACCCAGTCTCCATGGCTTTTTGCACTCGCAGTCACTGCTATAGAAGCAGCAGGTAAAATAGATCTTGCGATCACACAAAAAGAGGAAACTATGACCACCAAGCAAATGTCACTTTAAATAGCAAATAGCGGGACATTGTATCGTAGTGTCAGCGTATGAACATTTATACATTTATTACTTTGAGGACAAAAGTCCTGCTTTTATTCTTGCTCATGTAAAGTCCTGCATTTCTCTCAAAATATTTCCTTTAAAATATAAGTGGTAAAGTGTATTTCTTGGAGATGAAAATAACTTATTCACAAAAATTTTACAAACATGCCAGTGTCAACAATAAAGGGATAAGTATGTGCATATCTCTGTGACCAGCTATTATAGCCATCACATATGATCACACTGAACTATGATTGCTGTTACATTTTTCAATGTATATAAGAGTAAATGGCCTCTTGGCTAGAAAACCAGTATGTATTCCCAAAACACGTACTATTTACTTATCCCTTCTGCATATTTGGCTCATGAGAAGACATCATCAGAGCAGGGATATTATTGCTTCTAGCAACTGAATTTGTGTGATAATTCTAAAGTGTTTGCCTTAACTTTCATTACCCACATACTTTGCTCTACTTGTTGAGGGAGCTGGCCCTTAACACACCAGCGGGCTTTCCCACAACCCTTGTCCTTTGCGTGGACGTGTTGATAGAACTGGTTTTTATCATTTTTCTAACGAAGCAATCATCACAGGTTGATTATCCCACGGAGTCACCAGTACCATTCAGAGTAAAACTTCTTGTCTCCAACACACTCAACATCCCTTCCCTGCCAAGAAGGGCAGCCTGGGTGGTTGGGATGTCACAGACTCAACACTGGTTTTGGAAGATCAAGGTAATTGGCCCTTCCTGTTGGCAGTAGTCAGGGATGTTTGCTGAAGTCTTATAAACAGCTTTCTTAACATTTTCCTTTATGTACTTCCAAGGACATCCATTTATCACTTATCTGTATGAATTTCAAAATGAGATGTGCAATCCCAAAGCAGCCTTGTCACTTTGGTAAGTTGTCGCTATGGTGCAGCCAGGGCTGCCCTTTTGGATGCTCATTTGGGAGAAGCGAGGGGATGACCCACTGCAGTGGTGCTGCCAGGAGGCCTGGGCTGTGGTGTTCTCTGGCAGGCAAGACGAATGGGGAGGAGCGTCACAGTTGTTAAATCATCATTCGTGAAAACAACAACAACAACAAAAAAATCGAGTTCTTTTCTAAAAATGGAAAAGGCCAAGTGAAGTCCCACAAATGGTTTTGATACTAGTTAGAAAACACTAGAGGAGTTCTTTACAAAACCCAAAGACATGATCTTCATAAATCTCCAGGCGAGGTCTTCAGGTACCATGACAAATGGGACTTTGGATTTAAGGGGCACATTGAGTATAAAGAATAAATGTGTCATTTGGAAGAGTTCTACAAGGAAGATTATTTTGGATCATGGTAGCTTAAAAATGACATGGGATGAAATTGCTTTCAACAATGGTCTTTATCCAAGTCATGTCCTAATTACATGTTTGCTGACTGCGCCAATATGCTCATGTATTCTGACTTACATTCAATCAGGCATCCCATTACTGGTTGAGAATTTGCAATTCTGGGACTTCTCGTGAGTGATAGACTATGTATTTTTGTAATTTGAAATTTAATTTTTCATGAGTCAGAGAATGTCCTCATTGCATATGATCGGCCTCCAGCTCACTCGTGTTGATCTCTAGGTAAGTTTGGCAGGATCCAAACTAGTCTGGATTCATCTTAATGAAGACTTAGATATTAACACACTTGATGTTGTAACTGGGTTGCTATGGCTATTTCTAAAGCTATCTATCTGGGCAATGAGGAGCTGTTTGAGCTCAACAATGGGGGAAAGTGAGGCAGAAGGATTGCTAGAATCCTGGATTTTGAGACCAGCGCATGATGAATACGAAGAGACAGGCCCCCCAAAGACAGGCCTAAAGGCATTTTTCTCTTAGTAGTCTCCTTTGCTGTAAACCTGAGGCAGCCAGTTCCTATGTGGCAGCAGTCTGAAGATGATGGCTGAGTGACTGTGTGCAACTTGCCACCTGGAAAAGTTGGGAGAGGTGCTGGGGAAACCTGGGAGCAGGATTCTACTACCTTCTGTGGGTTACTTAATCATTAAATATCTTAAGTGCCCAAAGTGGTGTAAATTGTGGAATATAAGCCCAGTGGCTTCTATAGGTTTCTTAGAACTCACTAGGTATGACAGAGAGGTGGCAACCTGAAAAACAAATGCCTTTACAATGTAAAGGAATGAGCACTTACTCAATTCTAGGTAAGTCTTATTTTTAAGCAAATAATCCAAATAGACAAAGAAAAAATTTGCCCAGAAATTCTTCTGACATGGAAACTCCTAATTGCACACATATTACTATTAACCAACCAACTTAAATTTTGAAGAAATTCTGGCACAACCTCTAACAAAAGCCAGACTGTTGGGGTGGACTGTTGGAAAGTGATATCTATGGACATAGAATGGCTGTTATACACATAAACTCAGTCGCCATGAATTCAGAAGAGTTAAAAGTTCAAACACATATGAGGGAAGGGCTACTTAGGCCTTGCATAACCGAGGCGCTGTTGGCAGTTGGTGTCTGCTGGAAGAGGAAGAATCACTTTTCTTTGGGGTTATGGTCTTTGATTGGTTGCCCATGTCCCAGTGATGGCTCCACACCCATATGCAGACAGGCATCACTAATTGGATTCAGTAGATTTTTTTTTAAATAGAAATAAAAAGAAAAGGCATGAAGTTGGGAGATGTGTCAGGGGAGTTAACAGGGAGAGTTAGGGGGTATAAATGATCAAGATCTGTTATGTCCATTATGAAATTTTCAAAAGTAAAATAAAAACATTATTTAAAACAGTGTTCTAAGGGCAGGAGATGGCTCAGCAGTTAAGAACGCTTCTGCTCTTACAGAAGACCTGGGTTCAGTTCCCAGTACGCACATGCCAATTCATAATTGTCTGGAACTCCATTTACAGCAGAGCTGAGGGTCCTTGATGGCCTCCACTGGCACCAGGTATAACATGGCAAATATACATACATGCAGGCAAAATACTCGCACGTGAAAACAAAGTAGGGTTTTGATAGTTTGGCACCCCAGGAACATTTTCAGTTTGCCTCTTATAGAGGTGGATTCTCTTTCTCTTATGTTTGCTTTTTGAGAGAGGCCTGGAACATGCGATCCTCCTGCCCCAGCCCTCCAAGTGCTGGGATTGCAGATGTGGCCTGTGATAATCACCTTAGCTGATCACTTTGGAAAGAATTTTAAAATGACAATGGTGCAGATCCATGACAGAGATCAAAGCAGTCATTTCTCTTTTTTAAATTATTGATTTTACTGAGCTCTACATTTTCCTCTGCTCCCCTCCCTGCCTCTCCCCTCCCCTTCAGCCCTCACCCATGGTCCCCATGCTCCCAATTTATTCAGGAGATCTTGTCTTTTACTATTTCCCATGTAGATTAGATGTATGTATGTCTCTCTTAGTGTCCTCATTGTTGTCTAGGCTCTCTGGGATTGTGATTTGTAGACTGGTTTTCTTTGTTTTATGTTTAAAAACCACTCATGAATGAGTACATGTGATAACTGTTTTTCTGGGTTCAGGTTACCTCACTCAATATGGTGTTTTCTAGCTCCATTTGCCTGCAAATTTCAAGATGTCATTATTTTTCTCTGCTATGTAGTACTCCATTGTGTAAATGTACCAAATTTTCCTTATCCATTCTTCGGTCAAGGGGCATTTAGGTTGTTTCCAGGTTCTGGCTATGACAAACAATGCTACTATGAACATAGTTGAGCACATGTCCTTGTGATACAATTGAGCCTTTTTTGGATATATACCCAAAAGTGGTATGGCTGGATCTTGAAGAATGTTGTTTCCTAATTTTCTGAGAAATCACCATACAGATATCCAAAGAGGCTGTACCAGCTTGCACTCCCACCAGCAATGCAGGAGTGTTCCCTTTACCCCATAACCTCTCCAGCATAAGTTGTCATCAGTGTTTTTGATCTTGGCTATTCTTACAGGTGTAAGATGGAATCTCAGAGTTGTTTTTATTTGCATTTCTCTGATGACTAAGGATGTTGAGCATTTCCTTAAGTGTCTTTCAGCCATTTTAGATTCATCTGTTGAGAGTTCTTTGTTTAGGTCTGTACTCCATTTTTTTTTATTGGATTATTTGTTCTTTCGATGACTAATTTCTTAAGTTCTTTGTATACTTTTGGAGATCAGACTTCTCTCTGATGAGGGGTTGGTGATGATCTTTTCCCATTCTGTAGGTTGTTGTTTTGTCTTGTTGACCGCGTCCTTTACTTTACAAAAACAAAGCAGTCATTTTTCCAGCTGGGCTCTGAAATCATGTGATGTGATGACTGAGCCATTCTAGAGGTGACATGCTCTGTGCCATGACATTCCAGGAACTCTTCTAGTTCCTAGTTGTCTTCTAGTTGTCTAGTTGACAACTCTTCTAGTTGTCACTGTTTTATTCTTGGAGAATCATACCCTACATCACTGGAGCATATTAGCCTGTGGCAAAGGCAGATGGTGTTAATAACCACTAGTAATTTATTGAGCACTTATGAATGCCGGCTTCTGGTTTGAGCATTCTGTGTTTTAATTCATTTCCCTCTATACGGGACTTTACATAGTAGGACCTTTATTTTGTTGCTGAGGAAATCCAGCACGTAGAAGCTGGGTGACTTTTTCATGCGGCCTGTAACTAAGACATGATGACATCTGAACCCACATCTTCCCCTTGAAGGCCTCTCTCCCAGTCACTACACCATCCTGCCACAAGCCCAAGTAGATCAGCTGATTCTCTAGCTGATGAGGAGAGAAACTGAAAATATGATTTTGTTGGCCAGGAGTCACTGAGGTTCTCCTGGCAACATGAACCCGCTGATGTCACCACCGGCTCCCCATTTAATATCAGAGAGAACATCCCACTTGCAGACATATTCTCAACAGGCAATTTGCCCAGAAAATAAGGAATATATTTCTGGATCAGGGAGTTGGAATGGGAAAAAACTGCTTTGCTTTGGAAGGTGAGAGGCTCAGGGAACTTGTCCAGAGTCTCGCGAAACCCAACACCTCCTAACTCTGTGGTGTGTGTGGCATCCTGGGAGGGACGGAGGGCCAAGAAAGGAAGACGGGGGCCCTCCACATAATCTCTTTACTTTTCTTCTTTCCTGTGAAGAGTGGCCTAGCCATGGGCATCTGGATGCAGAGTAGTTTGAAGGATCGGGGAAACATGTAGTTGAAAGGTTAGCTCAAGTCCCAGAGGAAAGTGGTTCTGGCCTAAACTAGTAAAAGAACCGCCTTCAACTGTGCTGACCTCCAACGCACCTGCACATTGTTGCCAGCAAAATCTAAAGACTAGTTTTAGGGGAAGGAAATGCAATCTTCTCAGTGTCGGCACATAGTTCACAGCACACACTGATGAGAATGCTCCTTTCCAGGAAACGATTTACAAGCAAGGTCATGGTTACCCTGTAGTAACTCTCCCTTCCAAGCTCCCAAACACAGGGGTTTCATATCCCGCCTCCTTCTCATTTTCCAACTTGCTGCTTGCCTTTGCCTGGCTCTAGCGTTGTTTCCCAGCAGGCTCCTGGCCACTAGACATAGGAGGGCCCTTCCTCCCCCTCTTCTTTCACTGACCTCAGGCAGAATGTTTGCTTTGGAACACACAATATAAAGAAGAATTTATTTAAAATTTCCAGAAAATTCATGTCTCCCAGAATTGTGTCAAATAAGAAGTTCCAAGTGTGCTGATGACCATTTCAAAGCTAAGCCCAGTCTCAGAATAACCACAGAGTGGCAGTGCCTCTGATAATGCCTCCGGGCATTGGGACACAGAGTTCAACCCTACTGGAACTTACAGGATTTTGATGTATTTCCCTTTCGCAGAACACATGGTGTTCTCTAAGAATCATTGCTTCCATACAACAACAACAACAACAAAACAACAACAACAAAAAAACCAAAACCAAAACAAAACAAAAAAACCAAAGGAAATACAACCCAAATCCATGTTTCAAAGCCTTGTTAGGGAACTCATTGGCTGATTGGTTTGTATAAATACTCACGATACAATTTCTTCAGATGCAAGCATTTTCAGGCTTCAAATAATTTACTCAATGCTCTACAGAGGTCACATGTGATCAACCTGTCCTAAATTCATTATCATTAGCATAGAAGGCATCTGTATGAACTTACATAATTCTAGAATGTTCTGATGCCTATATCTATGGGGTTCAACTAGGCACACGGGAAAACCATGATCATTTGGCTATAGCCTTACTAACAAAGATGGTTACTTGCTTTAATAATCATTTTAAGTCTATTTTTATTCTAGTTACACTGATGTTTGCCAGTGATTTGGGGCTGCTAATCAGAACCAGGCTCACTGTCTGGAAGCACAGGCCCAGTAGATTACATAACTGAATCCCTTCAAGTGCTGGGTGGCAACTGAGAAGGAGAAGGTGGAGAAAGTGAGGCTGAAACTATGATAGAAAGGGGAAACCTTCACATGTCTACAATGGCCTAAGCAGTGAAATAAGAGGATGCCCGATTCCCCAAAAATTGGAGTTTCATGGCCTTGAATGCAGAACAATTACCAAGAACTCTTGGCTCAATCTCGGATTATTTGGTGATGAAGTCAAGTGACCTCTGAAGGAATGTGCATTTTGTGAGGGTCAGAACTCAGTCCAGCTTCATAGGTTTGAAGTTTTTGAACCAAATTAAAACCTTGCCCAGTGCCAATTTCGGGTCGATCTATGTTTCAAAAATTCCTGAGGAAAGGACGCTGGTTTCTGGGAAAAACAACAGCAGAAGATCTGATAACGTGGGAACACAAGGATTCTTGACTTTTCAGAAGGGACTAATTCTTCCCCTCTACTCCTCCACTTTCTCTCCATGCTCCCCAAATATGTACCAGATGTTATTGTCCAGTGTGCAAGAACTGTGCTTGCTTGGCGATTTAGCTCATTTATCTCTGTCTTCCAGTGGAAAGGTACTTGAAGACCTGGGGACCAGGTGAACCAGCCCATCTCAAAGAGCTGTATAGGAAAGTGCCCATGTTATGAGAAGCAACATCCTGAAGGCTGAATTCCCTTCTCTCCTTACTTCCCTCTTTGGTTCTGAAAGAACAACAATGTCAGAATTAAAGGGGGTCAGTTATGGTGATCTTGGTAGGTATTATACAAACATGTCTCCCCCATTGAGTGGCATATAACACACCCAGAGAGCCAAAGTTCCTAGGAGACATGGGCATGTGGGATCTTGAGAATGGGTAATTGGGGACAGTTCAGAACATCAAGTTGGAATTCACTTCACTGATGTGGGATTCCCCTCTGTATGCTGTGATTACCATTGGACTTCCAACAGGGCAGGGCACCATGCCCTCTTTCAAGGAAGAAGGGGGAGGGAGGAGGGGTGGAGGGTAGTGGGAGGGGACCGGGAGAAGGGGAAGAAAGGAAAAAAATTTTTTTTTATCTTTAATTATGTTCTTGAATGGAAAAAATAAAACAAAACAATGTATGGAAAAAAAATAAAGAATGCTTTGAGCTTATATCAGAGCAGGGAAGAACAGAGCTAGGTGGGGAAAAATATACTGAATACTGGGGAAAAGGAGGTGGAGTCAGAGAGAAGACATGTAGCCCCGCTGGAGACAGATGTTGGAACCTTGCTGGGACACCACCAACCTCATGGTAAAATATAAAATAATGAAGATGGGTTAATTCTTGATGTAAGAGTTAGCTAGCAAAATGCTTAAGCTATTGGCCAAATAATATGATATCTGTGTGATTATTTCAGATCTGAGCTGCCAGACAGCTGGGAAACAAATAAGTGGCCCCTCCTTACAACACTTCACTTATGAGACAACAGAGAAATAGAGAACAGAAGAGAGGTTACCAGAGACTGGGTTGGGTCAGAGGTAAGTACAAAGTCACAATTAGGCAGAAGGAATGAGTTTGGGTGTTCAGTAGCATAGAAAAGTGTATATAGCCAATGATAGCACTTTTTATTTCAAAATAGCTAGAAGAGAAAGATTTTGAATGTTTTCACCACAAAGAAATAATAAATATTTGAGGTTATATCTATGTTAATTAACTTTAGTTAACCCACAATGCATATATGAATTAACACACCAATTTGTGCCATATAAATATATAGAAGTATTAGTATTATGAATCAATCAAAAAGTGAAAATTTTGTTAAGAATGTCTATATACACCTTAACCTAAGCACTTTCCAGGTAAAAAAAAAAGGACATTTTAAATTTCAAAACAGCCCGGGCTACATACAGACATACATACAAGGATAGTCTGAGCAATATGGTGACCAATGGCTGGTCACCAAATCCTGCAAATCAAAGACAGGATGTAGACCCTGTAGGTCGAGACTGAGGATGGAGACTCTGCAGCCCAAGGCTGATGATGTTGATCCTGTACTGATGGTTGAGGATGTATCTCAGTGGTGAGCACGTACCCAGTATGTATAAAATTCTGATGTCCATATCCCATACCACAAAATATGTTTTTAATTAATGAGATAAGGAATCACTGAAATTTAGCAAGTAATTGGAAACTAGGCAGGGAGTACATGCTGCACACACAATGTTTACAAGCAGTCAATAAAACTGGTGAGTTGTCCAATAAAAGAGATACTTTTCTACATTGACAAGGAAGGCTTCACAATGACAAATTAGAAACTGTGGTTTTTAATGTGACAGGAAGCCAGTAAAGTATCAAAGATGATGAAACTTAGTTATTACTGTGGATATACCAGTGATATTTATCTGTATTATTAGATATGAACTCATGAATTGCAATATTTTTCACTCTTAGAATTTCCTTGCATTTAATTTGATAGAACCTATCAACTACCAACTGACTTTTAGTTAGTTACTGTCTATGTTCACAGAAAACGATGCTAAGTGGGCGAACCTTTTCCAGTCATTGTTCTTCAGTAAGCTACTAAAGTTATTTTAAATTTTGAGAGACATACCTCTACTAAGGCCACACAAATTTTTAACATAATCTATGTGCTACCACCACGTATGATAAAATTCAAGTGATGCCACCATATATGACAGGCAATAAATTATTATAAATTTTAATTTTAATGTGTAAATTGTTGTCACATTTGAAATCTGTCACTTCTTTTGGAGAACTATCTGAATCAATAGGGACTAAAAACAAGATTAGTGGTATGTATTAGTGGTACATAGGTAGGGTATGTGTGTTAGTATTCACAGAGCTCTTGGTTCTATCCCTGGTGCCAAAACAAAGCCAAACACAATCAATGCTTTTGAGTTTTGTAGTCCCTGTAATCTTCCTTCTGAATTTTCAGTGCTAGAATATTATAAAAGAACTCCACATCCATCTTCTATTAAGTTTAAACCATTTCTTTTGTTTTCTTTTTTCTCATGGGTGTGTGTGCGCACAAGGTGTTCGCTCATGTGCATGCAAGCACACATGTGTGCGTGTACCTACACATGTGGATCCACAGGACTATACCGAGAATCTTTCTTGAGAACTATCACACTTTATTCTTTTTATTTTGGGGCAGCTCTCTTAATCAAAGCCAGGGCTTGCAGTACAGCTAATGTGCCTTGCCTGCTTGGTCTGGGAATTCCCTCCATCTTCCTTCCAAGGCTAGACTTACAAGTGAATCCCATGCTTACCTGGCATTGACATGAATGAGTTGTGGGCATCTGAACTCCAGTCCTCTAGCTTTAGCCACTGTGCCATTCCCCTCCCACACCCAGTTCCTTAATAGTGTCCATGAACTATTCTCTGTAGAAAGTTAATTTGGGTTTATTTGTACTCCAGTGTTCCCCTTTAGAGTTGGAAAAGTTTTGTTTTCTTATTGTAATTTGCTTATTCTTTTCTTTTTCCCTTAGAGGTTGCTTTCTTCTACAGTTCACACACACTTTTAAATTAGGAAGAAAGCCCACATTTTTATCTATAATTTAAAAAGTCCCTTTAAAAATAAAATGGCCAAAATTAGATCTGTTTTCAGAAATGATTGTTAGTACAGTAGCAACCCCAGCTCCTGCCAAATGACTTTGGCTAGTGCAAACTCAGAGCTACTTTTTCTTTCAAAGGCCATACTTTCCTCTTCATTGATTGTCTTCCCTGTTCACTCAACTCTTCTGGTGCATTTGTGTCTTGTTTGAATTAAATTTGATTTCTTTATCAGCGTTCTGGCAGCATGTGTCATGTGACCGAGAGAACTCCTAAAGTCAAAAATGATAGTGTTTGATCAAGATGTTCCATTTTGGGGCAAGTCCAGAAAATGTCATATACAATTTTGAGTCATTCTAAGGACTGTCATTGCTATTGGCCCAGCTGGGGCCATGTCTCATTGTAACAAATTTAAAACATGTGCCCAGCATGGCACAAAGAATGCTTCTGGTTTTCAGCCAAATTTACAGTCTTACATCTTTTTCTTTACTAACCATGTCAGCACCATTATCATAGATTTACCCTATTTGAACCTTCAAATTGTTTAAATAAAGCTGACATTTAGAATTTAATTTTGTAAAATTCAGTCAAATTCTTCTGACTTTTAAATGAAATGTAAACTAGTCATGATTCTAGCCTTGAATACATGCCTAGTTAGCAGTATTTTTTTTTAACGTACAGCTTTTAGAATCTTGACTTTTTTTTAACATTGTAAAAATCTCCTTGGCCACTATAGGCAGGAAGTCTGTGTTAATTCTCCTACCCTGGAACCAGAGATTGGAACCAAAGGAAACAAGGGAACAGATCTTTGAGTCCGAGGAAGGATTCTACAGCTCCATTAACTGATTGTTTCTCCAGCCAAGAGTTCAGTTACTCTTACTCTCTCCACTCGTGAGCTGTCTGTGTAACTCTATCATCTCCAGGATCCCCGAACCTTCTTGGCCTTTGGGTGAAACACCTTTTTGTTTCCTGTGCTTTGGGAAACTGACATAGAATCATCTGTGCTCCCTGGCTCCAGTCTGATTGCCAGACTTGTGCTCGGGCCAGCTGGATAGGCCAATGATCCCTGGGTTTCCTTTTTGTCTTAAATTTTATCTTCAAATGGTGACCTTCAAGGAAGTGGTCAACCTCTTCCTGTAGGCCATGTGTTGGAAACTCATGGTGATGACTTTTGATGTTCTTGTTGCATTTACAAGTCCCAGGGACTTCATAAACACATGCAAAAAAAAAAATCAGAAAAGCAGTTGTTATAAAGTCCACTGTTGAACTTTTAGAAAACATTGAGGTAAAATAAGTGTTAATGGAAAGCAAACATATTTACTGCGTTGAGCATTGGTTTGTAGGGAAATTGAGATCCTGCCACCTCCCAGCAGTATCTTTCCTTGGTTCCTAAGTAATACAGGTAAAACACTTATCACATTATGGTAGTTACTTTAGGATGCGCGTGCACGCACAGACATGCACACACACACACACACACACACACACACATTCATATGCAGTTCACCTCAGCTTTCTTTGTTCCATATCTGACTATCTACTGCAGGGCAGCAAGAGACTCTGAAGAGAAATGGACAGGAAACAAAGGGGTAAGGAGCTATGAGAGAAGCTGGGAACCCACAAAAAGTAACAGAGCAGGCACTCGGATAAGGTGAGCTGTCCCCTGTGTCCCCATACAACTCTGCATCACACTCAGGGAAGAAAGTGTAAGAAAACACACACTGGGACAAGGGAAGCCTTTGTTGCTGCTTATGAAGGCTGTGTTTGCGAAACAGTGCTGCTGAAGATTGTACTAAAGGGATGAAGGAACCTTGGGTTTCTGTCTCACATGTGTTTGAGGAGCAGCAAGAATATTTAAAACACCAGCAACAGAAATTAGATAGCACAGAGTTTTGGGGAAATGAACTTTTAAAAATCATGTAGAATGCCCCACCAAACAACATTTGACTGATAGCTGCAAAAATTCCATTCTGTTTCCAAGATGGCAAAAGAAAAGCAGTGGCAGATGCTACTGCTGGGGTGGCAATTGAAAAGTTGCTCACTGCGACACCTCTGATGATTTGTAAAGCTCCCGCCTGCCCGCAACTTACCTCTTTAGGTTTTCCAGTACCAGAAAGTCTGTCTGCCTGTTGCTTGGTGAGTTGTTGTTTAGGCTGGGTTGGAAATTACTCAGAGGTCATAGTGTTGACACCTGTGAAGAAGGCTGAGCAAGGCTACATGGATGAATTAGTAGAAGACAAAAAACCAGAATTAAAAACCAGGTTGATGCTAAGGTCATGAGGCAGGGTAGGCAGTGGCAGTAAATTTTGTAAATACAAATTTTTAAGGAAAAGTACATAAATCATTGGTTGTAGCTCAAGAGAGTCCCACGTATTGAATGGTCTTGCTTGACAAACACCCAATCAAGAATCAGGATATTGCTAGCTCCCAGAAGCATGTTTGCCTTGATGCTTTTCAGACAGACCTATCGAAGAGTTAGCTACCATCCTGAATTAGTTTCTGTTTTTGTAATACATATTCTTGTGTACTGTGTTCTCTAAAAATATCTATCTGTCTATCTATCTATCTATCTATCTATCTATCTATCTATCTACCTACGTACCATCTATCTATGTATATCTCTATGTATGTATCATCTGTCTGTCTGCCTGTCTGTCTATCTATCTATCTATCTATCTATCCATCTATCATCTGTCTATCTATATCTCCATGTATGTATGTGTCATCTATCTGTCTGTCTGTATGCCTGCCTGTGTATCTATTTTCTCTGTTTGTGTGTTCCTGAGTGTATGTATGTGCGCCATGTTCAAGCAGGACCCTGAAGGCCAGAAGAGGGCATCAGATCCCCTGGAACTGGAGTAAAAGTCATGTTGTCAGTGCCATGTAGGTGCTGATCCCAGGTCCTCTGGAAAAGTACGCAGTGCTCTTATCCACTAAGTGTTAAATTATTGACTAGGCAACTTGTGTGCCATGCTTAATTAACAATGGCAACAGATTTCCACAATGTTTCAGATTAGATTTTATTTCCATAGTTTGAACAAATCATGCATTCATGAAAAATGTAAAAGAAATTTCATCTCAGTTTACTTGTGGTGAAATTAACATATTTTATAATGAGGGGAAGACCCCGGAAATAACTACCTTCCACCAGTGAGCACGTCTTGTGTTGGCTCATTCTGCTCTTTCTGATCTGGTGTCAGGCTCACACAGCATCAAGGTGATCTTACAGTTTCAGATGTAGTTAACTGAGTTTTACAAAGAACTATACACAACCAAGGGGTGCTGAGAGTTGAAAAACTAGACTTCCCCAGGGAAGAGGATATCAATTGGTTATCCAAAGCAGAATGGTCAGTCCTGAAAACTTACATACAAGTATAATTATACACAATGAGAAGGTTGTATATTATGTATTTAGGAATACACACACACACATTTGTAACAACAATGAAAAAGAGGCCATTTGAAAGTGAGCAAGGAGGGTTTGGAGGCATATGGGAGGATTTGGAGGGTAGAAATGGGAAGAGAAAATGATTTAATTATGCTGTTAACAATAAAAATGAAAAAGTTATCCAAGTTCTAGTTCTAGAAAGAGAGAATGTGAGTACATAAATGATTAAAAAAGAAAAAGTCATGAATTTGAGAGAGAATGGAAGGGCATAGGGGAAATTGAAAGGGGAAGAGGAAGGAGTGGAAGTGATGTAAATGCAGCACCTATGTATGAAATTCTTAAAAATTAAATATATCAGCACATTTGATTGGAAAATACAGTTATTCCTTATTATCTTTTCCTTTTTATTCTCAATCAAGCTATCAGTCATATAGGAAGATACCTATATTCTGAAGGTTGCCCATAATGCCATGACTGCACAAGTTGCATGTGCACCAACATAGCTTCTTAGTTGGGAATTATAAGATTTGATATAAATAATTCTGAGAAGTAACTGCAGATAAGAGAAATAAGCATTTTAACTGTTGCAGTCAATTGAGACATAGTGAACAAGAATCCTGGTTGCAGGTGATAATGTTTATAATAACCTGGTCCTGCCCCAACACATGTTCACATCGTTCTACATTCCTTGGTTTGGTTGGTGGTTAAGTGAGCTCTAGCTGGTGAATCATGAGCTAATCTTGTAATTTGTTAGCTTAGCAGCCTCAAAGAAATGAACAGGAGGAAGAAAGAACAACTCTGTGCTGTGCCAAGGAGGCATTTCATGGGGCAGGTTCACCGTGAACAGTCCACTCTCTGGGCAAGATGAAGTTGGAAGCAATCCCCTCCACAGCTGTCATTCTTACGCTTTAATCAGTGTTTGCTCACTGTGGCAGTCGATGCATTGGGTGCTTACTAGATGTGATGGCTATTCTGGGTTGTCAACTTGGCTACATCTGAAATGGAAACCTACAAACTGGAGGGCACACTTGTGAGAATTTTTTTTTCTTAGCTTGAAAAGGGATGATTCAATTCTAATCTGGATCTTTGAATTAGGAAGACACAAAGCTTTAATTCAGATCTTGAGGCAGGAAGACGTGGGCCTTTAATCTGGGCCATGCCTTCTTCTGGAAATCTATATAAGGACATTGAGGAAGAAAGCTTTTGTTCTTTGCTTTCTTGCCCTCACCTAGTTATCAAGTCTATTTCTTCACTGGCATTAGAGTCTAATTCTTCAGGACTCCAGGGTATCCTGAAGAAAAGTTGAATCATCCAGTCTTGTGCTTGTGTACTGAGCAACTACTAGATTCTTGGACTTTCCATTCACTGCCAGTCATTATAGTATTAGCTGAAGTGCAGTCTCTGAGTCATTCCAACAGATGCCATATACATACATACATATATATATATACCCACCAATATATATATAATCTGTTATCAATATATGTCCATTGCATATATAAGATATTTATATATACATGTGTATATATAGCAGATTTTATAGCATGAATCTTTATATATTTATATATGCATATATGTATATATAATAATCTAATTAAAATGGACTATAGGTCTAACCAGAGAATTCTAAACAGAAGAATCTCAAATGGCTGAGAAAAAACTCTTAAAGAAATGTTCAACATCCTTAACCATCAGGGAAATGCAAATCAAAATGACTCTGAGATTCCATCTTACACCTTTCAGAATAGTTAAGGTCAAAAACACAAGTGACAGCTTATGCTGGAGAGGATGTGGAATAAAGGGAACACTCCTCCATTGCTTGTGGGAATGCAAATTTATATAGACACTTTGGAGATCAATATGTCAATTTCTCAGAAAATGGGAACCTATTTACCTCAAGATCCAGCTATACCACTATTGGGCATATACCTAAAAGATGCTCAATCATATCAGAAGGACACTTGCTCAACTATGTGCATAGAATTTATAGAATAAATCTCTTTCTCTCTGGAAAAATATATATATTCTAAATCATTCTAAACACTAAATACAAGGAAGATGCAGGAGGATCCAGAAAGATGCAGGAGGGTGAAGGAAAGTTTGGCAGTAAACCGAGCTTGAGAAAAAAACCAAAAAGCTAGAGAATTGTTCTGGAAAACCAACAAACATCAAATAATCTAAGGATAAATTCTGATTATCTTATAATTATAAGGAGAAAAAATCTTTTGTGATTTTTAAATTCTCTAAGAGTAACAATCCAGGTAGGGTTGGTCAGGGAAGACAGTTGGGGGCGTAGATTTGATTAAAAATATGACATACATATATGTAACCATCAAATAATATATTTTACAAAATTAATTTTCTCTTCTCCCCCCAAATAAAATTATAGAGTATTTTGCATATTTAAAATGTTTGAATTATGCTGTCATATAAATATACTGTTTACAAACTAATAAAAGCAAGAAAAATATGAGCTAGCATTAAATGTTTCTTTATTGGTTTATACAAAAGATAACTGAAGAATCACCTTTTTTCACCCCTTTTCCAAAAAAAATTAGATTTATTTATTTTATGTGAATGAGTGTTTAGCCTGCATGTATATGCACCACAGAGGCCAGAAGATTCCTGGACCTGAAGCTACCGATGGTTAAGAGCTAGCTGCCGGATGTAAGTGGTTTGAACCAAGCGCATGCCCTCTGGAAGGACAGCCAGTGCTTTTACCCATGAGGCATCTCTCTATTCCCTTCTTTCTTCTCCTTAATCTACTGCAACACATTGAATTTCTCCAATTTTCCTTAGCAAACTTCGTGTATCCAGATGTGTTTTCGTTTACGAGCCTCTCAGTCACCTATTTTATCCTACTTGTTTTCAAGAATGGAGACTCAGGTTGGTGTCATCTCGACACTTCTCCTAGACCCTCGGTTCTAGGGGTCTGTGGACCAGCAGCATGGACATTTCTAGGGACTCCTGATGAATACAGAACCTGGAGATTAACTCTTACCCACAAACCCAGCCTGCATTTGCACAATATACCCGGGACATTCATATGAGATGTCCTTTTAAAAGAGTGATTTTAAATTTATAAGATTTTTAATTGAAATTTTAGATTCACAACAAAATTACAAGAAAGGGACAGAGATTTTCTGCATACCCACTGATACCACACCCATGCAGCTGCCCTCTGATCAACATCTCCAGGAGGGCTGCATGCTTGTTCCAAAATATGAACTGACATGGACATCATGATTACCCAAAGGGCATAATTAACAGAAATTGTTGATGAACTTGCAACAAGATGGGGAATTAATTTCTGAGAAGCAAACCGTGTATGTCTTCTTAGAAACTTTCACTGAAATAGGTATTGATCCTCAGGCGAATTAATACTGCCTTGTGGTCCTGCCACATTCAGTCATGGGGCAGGCTCTCTTTGAGACTCTAGATTTCTACTCCGAAAGTACAGGAGGACACTATGTATAATCCTGAGCTGGACAACATTGTTATCGAGGCCCAGTGATGGTATGATTAAGGGGAAGAGGAAGTTGGGCAGACCCCACACAGATAATATTGCCAAGCTTCCAAGTGATTCATTTTGTCCATCTGGATCAAGCCACATCTGGTTTGTATTAGCTGAATGTTACACAGATCTTTTGAAACTAGGGGATTAATATAGCAGTATCTAGAAGCACCATTGTGATACTGTAGATGACCTTCACTTGTTGGGTATTTATTACTTATATGAGTAGTTACAATAGACAGTTATGATTTTGTTTTACTACTCTTTTTTTTCATTAGAGCAGTGATTCTAAAGTTTGAGCGAGCACAGGATTGCCTTGAGAACTTGTAAAGAAACAGGTGCCTGGGCTCCACCCCCCACAGTTTCTGGCTTCGTAGGTGTGGGTTGAGGCTCAGTAACACACATTTCACAATCTCTTTATGGTATAAGAAGATGGTTCTGGGACAACTATGGAGACCCCACTGTCCTAAAGAATCAACAAATTATCAGCCAAGGATGCCATGTTTGTACAGTTGTCATTGATAATTCCAGGCTTCTCTAGTTATACAACTTCTGGAAGCTGACTCAGAGAGAGACAGGCTTCCCCAGACTTTTGTAGCTTTTAACTTTTGTTTCAAATTTATAAGACGTTCTTGGAATATGTGAGCCTGCACCATCAAACTGAGGTATACTGAGGAAGATAAAGTCACTGGTGGTATTTGTGGGTCACACCCATTTTCATGAAATAATAGACAGGAGGCTGACATAAGACTCAGAGATGGGGACACATTCAGAGGCCCTGCTTCTGTCCTGGTCCACTCAATAAAACGTTCTATTGTGGGGGCCCAGGCGCACTGGGTTTATTCTTGTTGCTACACAATACCCTGTCGTAGAGCAGTTTCCTCCAATGGAAACATTCTCATCCCTGTTTCTACTGGTAAACCCTCACCTATACTCCTGTAAGTAGCTTCAATAAATTAATTGATTCATCAAGGTAGACTTTACTGCAATTTTTGCTTTGATCTGCTGTGGGTTGTCTATCTGGGATGAGCAGATGCATGTGTCTATCTCCCCAGGAAAAGTTTCACACAGTATGTCTCCAGATAAACCGCCCTTGGAATTTAGTTCTCAGTGTTGGAGAGTAAAAGTTAGGAGCGGGTAGGACCTTTAAGGGGCTCATGAGGGCTCTGCTCTCAAAAAATGGATTAATATTTACGCAGATTAAAAATATTTCCCCAGTATGGGTATATACAAACCAGTTTACTCGTAATTTTGGGCCCATTTCCTTAAGTGATGCCCTGTTCCTTTTCGGATCTCTCCTAAGAGATCCCACTAGCAAGAAGGTTTTTCTCAGATGTAGTCTCTTTTCCTTAGGCCTTCCAGCCTGTAGAACCATGTGTGAAATAAATCTTTGTTCTTCATAAATTACTTTCTCTGCTGTATTCAGTTATAGAAGCAGACTCCAAAATTTCCTCAGGAGTCAAGAACGTGGAACAGGTAAATAGCAGCTACCTTGAAACACATGGGGTTTTCCAATGAAGTATCTAGTCCAGGGCTCTGGGTTAAGCTGTGACATGCTGAAGGGTGATCGGTCACATCTCCAAAGGTCAACCTGACATGCAAGGTCATATGATAAACTCTGTCTCTGCAACATATTAAGTTAATGAAAGTTGAGAGAGGGGGCACTAGATTAAGATTCTTACAGTATTGCAGCAATGAAAAAGTAACTAATACACTCACAGAAGTGCATCTTAAAGACTTCCTGGTTACCATACTTAGGCTTATGTATTCCTGTGTGGAGGGTGGGAAGGAGTTTATGTTCATTTAGTAAACCCTAAAAGAAATAAAATGGAAAAGTGGTCAGAAAATTTCAGTTTAATTTGTCAATAAATTTCACCTCAAATTAAGTTTCTGTTATTTCTAATATCCTACTATGGGGATTTTAGTCATTTATCAAAGATAGAAACTGCCAAACATCTTCAGAGGGTTCATGACATCGTTATTTGCTTTGGACTTTTGTATTACCCAGTACCGGGTAAAGCCAGAGAGCAGTTGTCTAGGCAAAGAGCTCACTTAAAATAGTATTTATGGCACAATTTAGACCCCTACCTATCTGATTAGTCATCTTGTTAGGGTATCAGGGCTAAGAATCAATGAAAATAAAATATTTTTCCCAGGTAGAACCCTGGCAAAGATGCACAAAATTGGCATGAGGCCAACTGTCTCAAACCATGCATCAAACTTCTGAGGTTAGGCAAAATTGAAAACAGTTGGAGAAGTTAATTCCCCTTAATTTTGAAAGCCCATGTGTATTTCGAGAGAAATTTAATCTGTGTGTTTCTAATTCATTTACACTCAACTCATCAAAATGTTATTTTGAAAGAACTGTTTCAGTTTTTTATGCAGAAAATATGGTGCATTCTTGTAACAAGATTTGTGAAAACTTTAATAAAATATCATTGGGTTACAAAATTGTGTTTGGCCCCTAACAGAATTTGGAGAAAACAGTACAGTTCTAAAATAGGCCCTTTCCGCTCTGGATTTGGCTCAATGGTTTGTGCATTTTGCTGAGTTATACACTAATTACAGAGGGTTTTCCAATTGTCTCTGATTTTACCCTTTCCTCCCACTACCAGTGTAACAAGAGGATTCCAAGTGGACAGTCATACTCAGTATAGAATGAAGTAGTCCCTAGCTTTGGCTAATGTATATAAACATAAATACAAACATATTTATATACATTTATGAATAAATATATAGAGCAAAATATTTGAGTGAAGGTATTGATACTAAGCGGTGGAGTTAATGGGAAAGGTGACAGAGTCCATAAAAACAAACAAACAAATGAAGCAAAAACAATAAGCCAAATTCCTGTAGCTGCTAAGACTTGCTAAGCAAGAGGAACCCTGGGAAGGAAACAGAAGAGGAAGTGGGCATTTTTACACAATAAAAATAATTTGTAGAGAAACACAGTGGATGGAATTAGTTATAATTTTACATAGAATTTTTGGGATACAAAATAAAGGAATTTTTATTAGGTAAAATATTAGATTGAAAAATGAAGAAAAGTGGCTTCTTTCAATGTGTGTGTTTCTAAAACATGACAATTATTGTAAGACTCAAAGTTGAAATGTATTTGTAGCTTTGAGGGCAGTGTGGTGGGAGATGTTGCTTCAGATTTGAAAGGAAAGGAATAAAGCCTTGGTCAAGTGCTTGATTTATAACCAGAAGGGAGAAAGGAATTTGCTGAGCTTCCCTATGGGGGCCACTTCTACATGGGGCAAGAGATGGATGCTGCCAAAGAATAGCAGCCAGGCTAATGATCATGTGTCATTGCTTACGGCAGTCCAGGCACTGGGCAGCACCTCCTGCTGTGGTTTCAAAGGAGGGTGGAAGCTAGTCCTTGAAGTTATTCAATGATGCTATATAGTGAGACCGTATCTTTTGAATTTTTTATTTGAATTCTTTGAGAATTCCATGTATTATATTTTGATCATATTGCCCCTTCTCCAACTCCTCCCAGAACCACCTGCTTGCTTCCATAGTCACTGAACTTGGTGCCCTTATTTCTTATTTGTTTGTTTGTTTCCTCCCATTAAGTCCAATTTCTGTGGCTCATATACTCTTCCACATGTGGGCATCCATTGGAACACGGTCAATCTTCCAGGAGCCACATCCTTAAAGAAAATGGACTCTACCTTCCCAAGTAACCTCCAGTTACTAATAGCTCCTCAGTCAGGAGTGGGACTTCATGCCCATGCCCACTCCCTATGCTGGGAGTCTGTCTGGCTTGTGCTTGCACAGGTCTTGTGTATGCTCTATAACTGCTGTAAGTTTGTACAGCATCCAACCTGTTGTGTCTAGAGAACATTGTTTCATTGGAGTTATCTACCATCTCTGGCTCATATGATCTTTCCACCCCCTCTTCTACAAGGATCCTGAGCCTTGGGAGGGCAGGGTGTGATATAGATGGTCCATGTAGGTTTGAGTACGCCAGTCTGATTCTCTGCTCCTTGACCATTAGTGGGTTTCTGTGTAAATTGATATCTACCACAAAAGACTCTTCCCTGGTGAGGAGTTTTAGAGATACTTTAACGTAAGAATTATAAGATTAAGTCATTTAATACTACGTCCCTTTTGCAGAGTAGTGGTAGTGCACTATCTCCTAGGGTCTTGCCCTTTTTTAACCTGTAGCAGGAGCTAAGATGTAGAGTTTTGCAATGGAAATGAAACTCACAGTGTTGTCTGATTCCTTAGGTAACAGCCAGGTTCCTTTCATGGGCCACATAATGCCAGTTGAGATTTGTAAAATGACTATCCTTTGTGAACATGCTTTCTTCAGCCCCCATGAATGAAATTCAAGTTCTCATAAATGCCAACTTATTCCTCTGAACTGGCGTTGGCGGTAAGGTCTGAAGAGCAATCTTTTGAAGATACATGCCATCAGTTTTGTATTCTACACATGTGTTAGGTCAGGCAAACTCTCAAGTCGATATGGATGGCCTTAGCAACTGTAAAGATCTTAGCTATTATTTTCTAGGACAAGCCGGAGTTGAGGAAAGCTGACACTGGGTGGAGGATCAGATCTTGAGCATACACATACTGGATTGCCTGGATAACTAGCTGTCTACCCGGGAAAACTGACAACAACCCAGAAATCACAACCTGGGCCTTTTGACATTCACCTCTAATGCTCTTCTGAGTAGAACATGGGAAGAGTCACTTAAACATTCCATGGCAGTAAGATTTAATGACCTCTGGAAATCTGTGAAGGTGAGAGTTATTAGCGTATGAATATAGTTTGTGAATTTGAAAAAAATATTCAGTGAAGATCTATAGCAATTGCCACATAAATAAATATGAAGAAAACCTGATTTTACAGTTTTAGAGTGAATTTATGTCCAGAAATTTCTTTGCACCCTTGCTTTGGTCCTGCTTACTTGCTTGCTTTTTAAAAAAATGTGTATGAGTATTTTATATGCATTTACTTATGTGTACCACATGCATTCAGTGCTCTTGCAAGCTGGAAGAGGTGTTGGATCCCCATGAACTGGAGTTACAGACTGCTGAGTTGCCACATGGGTGCTGAGAACTAACCCCTGATCCTCTGCAAGAGCAGAAGTGCTTAATACTGAGCCATGTCTCCAGGCACTGTCTCTGCTATGTTAAAGTGAGGAAGAGTTTGGAACTGCAACTACCTCTCTTTCCATGTGATTTGATTTTCTTATATAGGCAACACCTATAATTGGAAGTGATCATACCAATATACACATTTGGAAATGAAGAAATAGGACTAGCCTTGAGAGTATCTGTGAAGAGAAGCCTTCAGTCTGGAGCATAGCAGGTACTCAGTAAATGTGGCCTACACCTCACCTTCATCAATACACCATTTGGGGAAGCATGTGGTTGGGCTAATATCATGTTTCATGATATTATATGATGGTTTTCAGAAGTAATTCTGTGTTAATGATTTGCTACTCAATCCAGTCTCCAAAATTCCTTAATTCCAAATTCAAGCTTAATCGTAAACATATGGCTGGCTTCTTATTTAACATTATAAAGGAATGAGTGTATGATCATACATTTATATTTTTGGAACGTGCTCTGGTGGTCATTACAATCAGAATAATTTCTGAATCTCTCTGTGTATGTGTACATCTGCTTCTGAAGAATTGATTGGAGGTAATATATCTTTGCTTTATTTAGATGTGATTACCTTATTAAAGTTGGGAATGTCGTTTTTGGCCTCTTCATGATCAGCTCCACAAGTATGCTTCATAAAATGTGGATTTGATCCTCCATTGGGTCCTATAGCCATGTGCCTCCCCTGTGCTTGTGGGAGAGACCTGGGGATGCTGTGTACCTTATGAAAGAGTACAGGTTCTGATTTGTTAGAGCACCCAGGCTGAAAATTCATTTCTATGATGAATGGTAGAATATGGTCATGCAACAAAGGCAAACAGCCCTGTGGGGCCTTCATTCTGCTTGAAGAATACTGCTGAGTGCAGGCCACCTTTGTCTTATTCCCACGAACCTCCCCTGAAACCCTTCATCTTGGGGAACTCAGGCTCTTTTGACATTGCCTTGTGTTAGAAATGCCATCCTGGGAGTACTTAATTTCTGCCTGTGGATGCATGGTGCCCAAACCAAATCTTCCCTTAACACCACCTCTTCTTTAATTCCAAATTGATATCGTCGCATCTCACCTCATCTCACTGTTTTTGTTTTTATGGTCATGACTAGGCACCAGTGATGACTATGGCCCCCTCTCTGCATTCACAAGAATGACTCCCACAGACCCAAAAATATTTGCCCTTTGGCCCTTTGTGGAAATGTTTGCTAGTTGCTATTGTATATCCCAAATACTGGCTCCTGTGCCTGTCTGCACACCATTGTTCTCATGCTTGGTTCACACCTGCTCTCTGCTCCTTTCTGAGTTATTTTCCTCTCCACTCTCCAGCTTTGGTAGTTAGTTTTGAGCATGGATTTCTCTGCTGTTTCTCCAAATGATGGCTGTCATTGTGCCTCAGTCTTCAAATTCAACTTCTTGATGAGTCTATTGTGAAATAAGCATTGTGTGTAACCTATGTTCCAATCCCACCCACCCCTATTTCCATCCTATCCTCTTGGATAAAGACTGTAAGTGTGTGTGTGTGTGTGTGTGTGTGTGTGTGTGTGTGTGTGTGTGTATGTGTGTGTGTGTGCACGTGTGTGCACGCTAACCTGTGCCATAGGTTGATACTAAGATGTCTTTCCTTAATCTATTCTTCATGTAACTTTTTGGATACAGGATTTCTTTATTGAACCTGAAGCATACATTTTGGTTAGACTGTCTGCCCATCTCAGCCTTCATCCCCAACAGTGGGGATGCAGGCTTGCACAGCTGCATGCAGATTTTATATAGGTTTTGGGGAATATGAGTTAGGGGTCTCCATGTTTGCATCAAACACTTTATCCAGTGAACCATCATTCCAACTCAAAAACATCGGGTTGTTTGCTTGTTTGTGTGTTGTGCATGCTTACATACTTCTGTGTTGGAAAATCTTCTCCAGACCAGTTCATCCTTTTTGGTTTTGACTCTTAAGTTTCATTTTTCATCTTGCTATGGGGCAAAGACCTTGCTGGAGCTGTGTACTCTAAACAGTTCATCCTCCAGTGACACAACATGGCTCTAAAGCCACATGGTGAAGGTTACTCTGGAGTTGACAACTGAGGATCAGAGAGATGAGGCAATTTCCTCAAGTCTGCGAAACTGGAGAGTGGCAGAGCTACAAGTTAAAGTCAGTTCAACCTTGCTCCCAATTGCCTACAAAAAAGATTTCCTTTACAGTGTATCACCAGGGAGGAATAAGGAATGGCTTAAGTATGCTAATGGACATATTTTTGAAATGTTTATATGCTACTCTGCCATCTCAGTTAGGCCATTCTGAACAGTTAACGTCTTTAGGACTGCTAATACAAGTTTTATGGTGGTTTAGAAGAATTCAGTCTTCAATACAACATTAAATTATTCCCCACTGGGTTTGGCATCCTGAGTTGAATCCAGGGAAGTCAAAAGGAATGAGTCTTAACCTTTTGGTTGTAATTTTATTCTCTGCCTCCGTTCCTCCAGCCAGGTAGACAAGCCTGAAATGAGTTGACTAAGTTTAATATTGGCTGTGGTTTAAGAAGAAATATTTTAAAGACTAGGGATGTAGTTTATGATAAATTACTTACCTGGGACTCTTAACTCCCTGGATTCTATTCCCCCCCCTCCACACACACAATACACACCAGATTTGAGGGACAATTAGCCATAGTTTCCCGTCCTGGTTCTATAATACCTGTGGAAACACAAGGAAGTAGCCTAGCTACTCTAGGCCTCAGATACCCCTTATCAGCAGAGTGAATTTTATTATATACTTACTCCGGACAAATGAAGTATTATGAATGGCTTGGACACATGGACAAACCACAGAGAAGTATTTCTTAGTCATTATATTATGGAGACTTTGAACCAGTTTATAGAGGTACGGATTCTCAGGTATTTCTCTTCTATAGTTAGCCGGCTTGAAAACAAACACTTAGCTTCTATTACAGTGGTTCTCAACCGTCCTAAAGCTGTGACCCTTTCCTACAATTCCTCATTGGAACTGTTTGGTTGTGGCGACCCCCAGCCATAAAATTATTTTTGTTGCTTCTCCATAACTGTAATTTTGTCACTGTTATGAAATATAATGCAAATACCTGGCATGCAACCCTTATGGGGTCGCTACCCACAGACTGAGAACCACTGCTCTGTTATTGCATTGTCTAAAACACATCTATTGATGGCTTGAATCCTCCCAAGATGTGCGGAGCCTAGGAAGATTTAGTCTCCTTCCTGCCATGCCTTCCCAGGCCCCTGCCTTCTAGGATAACTGAACTATATCCAACCCACGCATTCTGCTCAGGAGGCTTGGTTAGCATAAACACCCCATATTAGGGACAAACCTGGTGCCAGACTGGCAGTACTCAGCAAAGTCTCTCTGGTTCCTTCCTCCAGAAAATGCTGCAGGTCTCCCAGCCCTCTACAGTTCCCTGTGACTTCCGCTCAAGGATCCAGGTGGTGTCCGGTGTGCTGTGCTGGCAGTTGTCCCTCTTGATTGATTTTTTTTTTTAGGAAATAAGAAATTCTTTATTTAAAAAAAAAACATTATCAGTACTTGCTGGCTAATTAAATGTTTGCTGAATGAATGAATGAATGAATGTGTTCCACATTCCTACACCCCCAAATGTGCTAAGTTCACCTTTGGGCTTTCCTACTGTCATCTACTTTGTTACACAGATAGCAGCTTCTCTTTGTAATAATAGAGTGGTGTGTGTGTGTGTGTGTGTGTGTGTGTGTGTGTGTGTGTGCGTGCGTGAGAGAGAGAGAGAGAGAGAGAGAGAGAGAGAGAGAGAGAGAGAGAGAGATGTATCAAGTGTGTAGGCTTTCCCTTCACATTATAGAAGTTCCCTGATAGGAAGACCTCCAGACACCCGGCCAGCCTTCCCCATGTCTTGAATCGCTGATGTTTCTCGCCTCTGGTGGAAGATTGAATGCTGACTGGGTGCCATTGGCCGGAGGCCCAGGCCAAGACTCAGGGTGAGAAACTGCAGTATCTGCAGTTAGGGGCTTTCCCCCTGAGATGTTCCTAGTTGGGAGGATCTTCTAAAACAGTGGTTTTCAACCTTTCTAGGCTGTGACCCTTTACCAGTTCCTCATGTTGTGGTGGTCCCCAACCATAAAATTATTTTTGTTGCTACTTCAAAAATGTAATTTTGCTACTGTTAGGAATTATAATGTAAAAACTTCTAGAGATGGGGATTTGTCAAAGGGGTCATGACCCTTTGGTTAAGAACCACTGTTCTAGAAGGGTGCTGCTGATGCTGCAGACACTTATCATCAGGGTAGTTTATTCAGGTCCTGCTCCCATCCCATGCAGGGTTGGTAACTTATCCTTTAGAAAGACACTCCAGATGTCCTATCTCTACCAAGTGGTGCACAGAGTAGCTCACGGAACTCATTGCATGAATGAGTAATAAATCATGGAGTCATTGGTATAATGGACCATGTAAGTTAATGCTGGATGACTTTGCTTTAGGTAAGAAGTGTTTTCAACATGGTTCTAGTTCTATCATTGGGAAATAAAGGTGGCATTGCACTTTCCATTTATCACAATTGGACTCTCACAGACCCTGAAAGTCTCTGTATTAACAGTAGGACCACTTTCTTGCTCACATGATGCTGAGCACTGAGAAAGCAACTTATAAGTGAGGCTCTTACTCTACAGTTATTTAATTTTACTTATTCTTAAATTTAAAATTTAAGAACTGAATTCAGTCAGTGAAGACTTATGAGGGTGTTTTGATCAGATCAGGTGTGGGATGGATCTGGGCAAATATCAGTTTTATGAAATCCATGTAAAGATGATTTCTGATAATACATTGTCATCTTAATTGAGAAATACTGTAACTGTGAAAGTCAGTAGGTTTTAGAGACTTGGAGTGGAAAAAAGCATGAGAAATTTGTAACATGTGCCATTGATAATTCTGAAAGTTGATCACATATGGAAATGATAAGAGATTGAGTATGCTAGGCTATATATCATTTACTATGAATTAATTTCACCTGCTTTCTTTTTACTTTCTACTGTGGCCACTGGAATCCTGATGCAGCCTCTGTGGCCAGTTTGGTGGAGGGAGATGTATGATTGGGGCTGCTTGTCTCCCCTCCCTCTAATTCTCTGGCCATGAGACAGCACAAAGAAGCTCTGTGGATTCTGAGGACCCAGAGGGGAGCCCACAATTTGTGGTGCTCCTGAGCTTGCAGAGACTCTACCCCTGTTGTTTCTCCCTTATGTCTGTTCTTCTGCTCTGTCTTTAGGACCAGCTGCAGAAATACATGTCAAATGAGGAAACCAAGGTCCTAGCTTTGCAATGAGAAGACCTACAGGGAACTCTGAAACCAAAGCATCTTGGAAAATTCTAGAATAGAAATGTGCACAGGAGAGTGATGGCTGGTGGCTATGGGGCTGGCACTCAGAGTAGAGCAGGAGACAGGTGTCTGCCCAGGCCTGGGCCAGCCACTAGGCACAGATCTGGGAGACAGCCAAAGGAGACTGCTGGCTGAGGTTGTTTCTTTGCATTCTAGACAGATAATAGAAGGTATCTTACAGATGCCCTCAGAAAATTCATCGAAAGACAGAGGGGTAGCACCCACCCCTTCTCCTTGTTTACCTGTCATTAATAATCTTTATAATGTGGTGCTTAGGTTAGACCTGATAAGGCATGATGGTATGGTTATTAACTGAGATCTGTAGCTCATATTAGATTCTTGTGCTGTACATTCTATGAATTTTGACAGATGTCTAATGACTTGTACCCACTATATAACAATCCTACTGCAACCCCTTCCCTACTAAACCCATGTGCTCCAATTTATCCCTTGCTGAATCTCCAACCCTTAGCTACCACCAATGTCTTTACTATATCTGCCTTTAACTCTAGAATGTCATATAACTAGACTTAGCAATATCCTTTTAAGGTTCTTATAGCCTTTTGTGGCTTGTAGCCTATTTCTTTTTAAATCACTGAATAATACTCCATTATATGGAAACACCACAGATAAACTTCTCACTATTTGAAGGCCATCTTAGTTGACCTAAGAACTTAAAAATAATGAGTAAAACTTCTATAAACAATTATGTGCAGGATATTTTGACTATACATTAGTAATTCATTTAGGTAGATACACAGATGTAGAATTTCTGAATAGTATGCTAAGAGTATGTCTAGTTCAATAGGAACTCTTGCTTTCCAAAGTATCAGTATCATTGTGCATCCCCACTGTCACAATATCCTCACCAGTATCAGGTGTTGTGTGTATGTGTGTGTGTGTGTGTGTGTGTATATATATATATATATATATATATGTATGTATATATACACATACATATATATGTGTGTGCACACGCATATATATATATATATATCTTCTTTGGTGAGATATCTTTTCATATTGCTCATTAAAAATATTGATTAACGTTCTTTTAGTGCTGAATTTTAAAATTGCTTTGTGTATTTTGTAAAAAGTCCCTCTCATCAGATTTGTAATTTTAAAAAGTATTTCCTTCTAATCTGTGTTTTATTTTTAATTTTCTTAGTAGCATCTTATTCAGAGTGGACTTTTAAATCTGATATGCTACTACTGTTTTTTCATTGGCTGGGCTTTGGGTGTCAGAGCTGAGGTCATCAACAAATCTAACGCCACCTAAAATTTTATTCTATGTTATCTTCTAGAAATTTTACAGCATTGCAATTTACATTTATGTCTATGGTCCATTTGGAACTGACTTTGGAAAAGTTGTAAGACCTAAGTATAGATATTTTAATGTAGACGTGTACTTGTCCTGGTAGTATTTATTAAAAAGCTGTCATTTCCCCACTGTATTGTACTATAAAAATTTGGAAAATTTTAACTGATATTAGAATTACCATACACAGGAAGTAAATCAGAATGTATGATCTAACTTAACTAGGGCAATTGCTGATAAAATAAAAATCTCAAATTTGTCTGAGAGGAAAACAATAACAAGATTTTGTAAGAAAATGAATAAACTATTTAGAATATACTCCAAAATGATTCATCATGTGGAGAACTATGAAAATCTATGCTCATTGGTTGCTACACTTTGTCCTTGAGGAAACTGACTTGAGACTTAAGTCCCCACTTTAACAGCAGGTGACATGGGTCGGGGTCTTGAGAGATGATTAGTTTCTTGAGAAGACCAGTGCATCTCTGGAAGGAGCAAGTTCTGGGTGGATTGTTTTCTAGGAGAGTGAGCGGTTACAAAGCTAACCTGGTACCCCCTCTCCCTTTCTCTCACCTGCCACTCTCTCTCACATGTGTCTATTTACCTACTCATTTTCATACTGAGACCTTCACTGAAAGCCAAGCAGGTGCAGGTGCTGCAAACATCTAGAATATTAGCAAAATAAACCTGTTTTCTTTATAATATAGCCAGTCTACAATATACATTATACTCTGATGAATACATGGATAAAGACACATGCTAGAATTCTCTGACAAATGCTGCAAAGCAGCCATCATAAAAAAGTGCTCAAAGAATCAACTGAAAACATTCTCTAAAAGAACAAGAATATAGAAAACCTAACCAAGTGAAGAGAAATTACTCTAGACCATAAACTAAATTGATGGATTTAACAGTAGTAAAGAAATGGGGGGACAGTAAAATTGTAGATAACCCAAAAGATGTTTATTTAATCTAAATATCAGAGAGACAAAGTGGGTGAGGAAGAAGATAATCAAATATCCTGGGAAAATAAAACCATGTCATCAGAGTCCAGAAAAAGAGGAGAGAGTGTATATGAGCTGAAGGGGAAACACTTGAAAAAGCAACAGATGAAAATCTTTTACAGTTGAGAAAAGAAAGGAAAGATTAAACACTTTGGTCAAACCTAATACACTGTGAACCCAAAGAGCTTGATGCTCAAACATATCAACAGTTAATAAACTATAGCAATGTACTAAAATCTGCATTACTTGAAAAGCTGTGGGAGCCAGAACTGGCGAATCAACCTTTCAAATACAGAAAGAAGGTTGCTGGGAAAATATTCTATACCCAGTAAAACTGTCCTCCAGCAATGAAAGAACAGCCAGAAGCCAAGAGAGAATGAAAGTAGACATTCCATCAAATGCTAATAAAAGGAAAAGTAAATGGCGATAGTATCTAAAAATGTGTGCTTCATACTCAATTGCCAACCATAGAGCGTTATATAAAGATGAAGCAGTCACTTCACAATGCAAAGCTTTAGAATGTGTGAATGACACCAATATAACTAACAGAATTGAAGAACTAGACAAATCCTTGTCAGACATTTCCTTTCCTCTTCTCAATAACTTACATAACAAGGAAACTTATATAAAAAACTTATATATAAGAAGAAACTTATATAAAAAGAAGTAAAAATAACAATATTTTTTGTACTATCCAAGTTATAGAATAACCCCACCAATACATAAATGCATAATGAAAATGTAGTGTTTTTCTTCCTAATGATGTTTTATTCAGTCACAGTGTTGCAGGACAGAAATCAAAGTGTTGCAGGAGAACAGACAGAACTAGGGTTTATGTCAGATGAAATAAGCTGGACTCAGAAAGGCTGTGCTCACACCCAGAAAGGCTGTACTTAAACCCAGAAAGGCTTGTACTTATACTCAGAAAGGCTGTACTTACACCTAGAAAGGTAAAACTTATCACCTATCCTATTTTATCCCTCATCCCTCATGTGGAATCTAGATATCTAGATTATATGCATACACACACACACACACACACACACACACACACACACACATTTGTATGTGTAGTGTGAAAGGAGAAAGGGGGATTATGAGAAGGTTACTGGAGAAGAAGGTGATATGCATGGAATTTAAAAGGGGAAATTTCAAATTTGGGACAATACAATGACAGTGCATTGCACACACAGATAAAAACTACATCAGTGAAATTCATCATTTTGCAAATTAGTGTATATGAAGAAAAATATAAACTGGAACAACACTATTAAAGAACTCAATCAGTTGACGTGTATAGACAGCACCATTGAAAACCAGTAGAATACAAACTCTGCTCAAATGTGCAGTGTCTAGTCACCAAGCAAGATCACATCATGGGGCAGAAAGCATATCTCAGTAAATCCAGACAGATCTTACTGTATAAAGTAATGTTCTGTGAACACAAATGGAAGTAACCTGGAAACCAATAGCATGAACATAGGAAGAAGTAATCTGCCCCCTGGAAATTAAGCAGCACATAATCAATGTGTGAAAAATGAAGTTTCAGGAGAAACACAAAAATACACTATGAACTGAACAAAAACAGAATAAAACCACACCAAATTTTGAAGGAACAGGCAAGTCAGTTTCCAGAGTGAAATTTATAGCATTCTCAAAGAAGAAATGCAAATTCTTTCAAACCAATAGGCAGGGGAAAAAACAATTCAAGACCAGAATTTAATGGACTACAGAAGAAAAATCAATGAAGAAAATTAAGGAAAATGAAAGTTGGTTCTTCTAAAAATTCTAGTAAGTTTATGGACTTCTAACAAAACTAGCAAACCAAAATAAAAAATACACAGATTGTCACACTGGAGATGCACAGAGGGAACATTCTAGGCTGAGGAATAGCAAAAGGAGGTGGGGACTTCAGATGCGGAAATAGGTAGTGGAAGGGAGCGAGGCTGCTACAAGAGTCCATCTCCGCCTTCTGTCCCCTCAACACAGACTTCTTCCGGGCTGCTCATCCACCCTCCCACAGCGGCTCCCAGAGAGCATACCCCCAGGCTCACATTTCTGCATAGCTGATGCAGATGGGGAGAACCCTCCAACATTTCCAACGGTGGCCAGTCAGAAACCTAGGTGGAGAACCCCACACCATGACAGCTGGGGGCACCTGGGACCTGCCCCACAGTCAGTGCAGTGCAGTGCAGTGTTCCTGTTACCTTCTACCCTGCCCCATTCCGTGTTCTCCTTTCCACCAACTTGAGTGTGATTTTCACTTCATGGCAACAGCAAGAGTTCAGAAAAGTGGGACAGCTGAACTTTGTTACGTTTTGTTGAGTGCTAAAGTCTCTTAATGTTGGCATTAGAATCCATTATTGTCCACACTCGATGGTAGGTGGAATAGCTGTCCCACCCCCACAGCAGCTTCTGCTATATTTATAGATAGAAGGTTTTCCAACCTTTTAGAAGAATCACATCCATTTTCCATCTCGTTTCAAAATAGAATAGAGATCTGGAGGCAGATAACAGACCAAACTGGTCAGAAGAGCAATTAAGTGATCCTGTGCCTGTTTGGTCCTTTTCACCCTTTACTCTTCCCAGCCCTCAGGTGGCATCAGAATGGATCTTCAGAGTCTGAGAAACACAGGGCATCAAACAGTTTAGATGTTGTTTAGCATCCAAGCTGGGTCAGTTCGAGGAATAAAAGAAGACACCCTTAACGAATTTATTCTGGAAAAAAAAAAAAGGCTTACTTAGGGATATTCCGAGACAAATTGGGACACATGGTCACTCTGGTCCCATAGTATAAGAGCTGAAATGAGAGGAAAGTCAGAGGAAAGGGTTTGGGTCCCACTTCTGCCGCTTGACAACGGCATTCTTAATAAGCTATTTAACTTCTCTCAGCTTCAGCTTTCCTCTTTAGTGTGTGTTGGATGGAGGACATTTAACTACTTGAGTGGAGACTCACAGAATCACTTAGGAAAGTGCTTTGTCAACCAGAAGACACAATGTAGCTTGTGTTTTGTATTATATGAAATAACTGATATAATTATGTTGACTCTAACAATATGGTTATATTTAATTTTACACAATAGATGAATTCTTAGGGGGAAAAAGAGTATGAATAGGCGTTGTGTAAATCACCTCTTGCTTAGAAAGACCCAATTATCAGAGAAATTCTTCTATAGCGGTCAGACATTTTAAAGGATAAGTGGCAAAAAAAATCAATCTTTGCTTACATCTTAACAGCTCAGGATTTGTTTTTAAGCAAAACACAGCCCTAGTGCTTCTTTAGCTGAACCAGGATGATGAGGCCTCCCCCTGAGTGAGGGTTACCTGGTTAAGATGCAGCCTGAGGCTAGAGCGGGAAAAAGGGAGTCTGGTGCAAACCTTCTGGGGGCCCAACGTGGCCACGAAGAAAAGAATTTTAAAAAGAAAGCATACTTCCATTGTATAATTTTAGCCCCTTTGTCAAATATGAGGTGTTCATATGTTTGTGGATTAATATCCGGATCTTCTGTTCGATTCCATTGGTCAACATCTCTGTTTTTATGCCAATACCAAGCTGTTTTCATTACCGTAGCTCTGTAATAGAGTTTGAAGTCAGGGATGGTAATGCCTCCGGCAATTCCTTTATTGTAT